>JZKD02S0590364.1:0-16066 GCA_000966675.3 Picea glauca | reverse complement strand
ACTGTATTAAACATATACAAATGATCATGCTAATCGTGGCACACAGTAATCACTTGTAGATCCAATCAAACAGGAACGAATCGAAACGGTTTGGGGCGATGGAATCGTTATGAATAAACATTGTTTCCATGATTTTCGAAAATAGATCTTCAGCACGGTCGAATGTAACCAGAGCCCAAATGAAAATATCGATTCAATACGAAACATAGTCGTTCCAGGCTAATCGAAGTCAATAGTGTTATTTTGAGTTTATTAGATTACATCATTTTTATCAATCCAGTCACTAATAATGGTGCATAACACATATAGAGGATCATACCAATTCAAGCCCACGAAATCGTTCCAAAATCAAACCATAAGAACTAAATCAGAGCCGATAGAATCCAACCACAATGAAATCATACCAAATCAAAACATAGCCAAGCTCTGATTTTAGCATGGAAATCTCTTATACAAGTCATATGCAATCAAAATCTAAACGAAAACAATCCTCATTAATCACATTAATTCAAACTAACAAAATTTTTCTAAAACGAACCACACCAAGTCAAAACCAATCCATCGCTTCTACTAAGTTAGGCACGACAAAATCGCATACCCAAATCATAACCATATTCGATTTTAGTAAAATGAATCTACTGTACACGATCCACACCATAACCGTTTTTGATAATCAAACTATGACAAAAATCATTTCGAATAATGAACAGAGCCAATTGAAACCTAAAACCCAATTCATTATATTAACCCAAGCAATTCATAAAACGAATTTGATATTGAAATTCATACCTGGATAATCAGAAAACAACTTGGTCATGACAATTTGGAATTGACGAAGGTTGTTGCCGATTCGACATTCCTGAAAACGATCGAACTGGTGTTTTTTTGCTTCTTGTCATTAGCTTGAAGCCTGTCCCTTTCTCTCGACCGCATGGTGACTTGGTTCTATAAGGATTTGATCTTTGATTGTAATAAGAGAACGTCGTTATAGTAGCACTCAAGGCACACATTACATTGGCTACATGATGTTTGTTTGGGTTTTGACATAACAGTCGAGGGTTGGCTTAAATCACCGATGGTTTTATTTTGCAACTTGATTCCTGGGTAGTTAGGATTGTTCTTTAGGCACGGGGGAAAATTAGAAACATAGTCATAGGGTTGCTTGGAGCATAGGCCTTGGGAATAGGGGTACTCTTCAGCCAGGAAATGCTCAATATTAGAGTCCGAGTCTTCACTTAGAATTATGGGCTTTTGGTCGACGCTAGGCTTAGGTTTATTTCGGCCAAGTATCGATATCAATGGAGCATTCATTTTACCCTTGATATCGACAGTAGGATTACCCTTGACCTTCTTACTCACAAGCTTCTTGAAAGCCTCAGCCTTGTCTATTATGATGTCGGGTAGGTCGATGTCAGGGAAGACCGAGGGTTTGGGAGAGGGTATAAGGGCATGAAATGGCACGGGTGGCCCAACCATAGTCTCACTGACCACATGCTTGTTTATTTGGATAGACTCTAAATCAACAAAGACATTTCGAGAAAGAAAGTCTTGCCAATTATCGTCGTGAAGGTTTAAATGGTGGACGATGATGAGTCTAATCAAGCCATGGTGAAACAAGCTTCTATCGGCCTTCTCACATTTGAACCTTTTAGCCATCTTATAAACACTACGCAAGAAGTAATGCAGCATGTTTAAAGGATAACCCATGAAATTCATCAACAACCGGAGGTGATAAAGAAAAACCAATCCATATCGACCCTCACAGGTCACAAATTGTTTAACCATTATCAAAAGATCGTGCCACCTGGGTTTAAGGGTGGAAATAGGCATACCTTTGTCACAGGATGTAACCTTTCGTGACACAAATAGAAAAGGCCATGGCACCTCGTCAAATTTGGAGTTTTTAAACCATCACTGGCCCGTGGCTGCTAATCTTGTAGCAGAGCTTATGAATTCTTCATTGAGTTCAAGCTGAATGTCACCTACTTTAGCCGTACACCCATCGAAGGTAAGGGTGAATTACTGTGCAACAAAAATATTGAAACCCTCGAACCTCTGCATAAACACCAGCCAACCATTGTCCTCTAAATCCTTACGGGCGTTATCAAATAACAACAGAGCTTGGTTACCGTTCATTTCTATTCGCACCACCGATGCCATAGACAGGAACACACAGTGAGTGAGGTGAATGAGCCAGGGTTTGAACAGAGTATGAGCAGTGGACGAATGCTCACAGGGTTACCGAAAACACCAGGGGTGACCCCGGATAGGGGGAAAAAATTTATGACAGAACGTGCAAAGGTGGTGGAGCTATTTCGGCCCATGCAGAATAGTCATTACCCGCAGTACAACCACCGATGCTTTTAGCTATGCATGCATATGTGTTAAAACTATGCCATTCAATCAACCAATGGATATATGGTAAGTGGACCAAAAATTTGTGCGAGCCATAGTTTTACCATAGTTTTAAAACCAAAGAAATAAATCGAAATCACACCAAGGGTTTGACCATAACAAAAATGTGTTTTTATGAAACCAATGTGCCAAGTGAGTCGATCAAAGAACATATAAATCCAATCACCAATGCATCACAAATTCAATCACTTATAAAACGAAATTATACAATCAATCAAAGAATGCCAAATGAGTACAGACCAAGGGGTCATGCCAATTGTATAATCATGAGTAAATTAGAGGCGCAACGACCATATCGACAAGAATGATTACAACAATCCAGTGACGATTTTAATGTGACTTCGAAAACCAAGTTTTCACGCTTGCAGTTGTGACAACAAGACCAAAGGTAAGTGTGCAAATAGTACAAACATAATAGTGTCATTTTATTCAATGATTGCGACAAAAATTAAGGTTTGCAAAACACTGGTGTAGGAAACTTATAAGTACAATATAAAAATGTGAATTGGCTGCCAACACGTCGCAAGATTTATAACGACACAAACAACTCGTCAAACAGAGTTGTGGATTCGAATATATTCACATTCAAATTTTTGTCAACCTTACCCATTTAGTAGGGGATGAGTCAGCATCCGTACTATTGACGTCAACATACATACAGATGATTTTAGTGTTCATACAACACACGCGGCAGGAGTAGGGAAGTGAGACATGCCACGCTGATGTCAACATGATGATGTGGCAGCATTAGAGGTTGCCACATGTCACCTGATTATTGGCTTTTCGAATCGATCTGTGGACCAGTTCGATCATGCCCCGTGGAATTTCGTACAGTCTGTACAATTGACGTGGCATGATGAATTGACAGGGGGAAGTATGGCCCAATGAAATTCCACCATGTGGCCCAATTAGGGGATGCCACGTGATAGGTGGGAAACACTCAAGGACAACCCCTGAACGAATTTTGAAAACAAAAATTAGTGGGTCCGCTAAATCTAAAGAACCACACCAAATTTGGAAAACAAGTTGAAAGAGCTTCTAGAGACACCGCTAAAGTTATTGAACAGATAAATATGTATTGCAAATATATATAACAAACACACCACAAATGGAGTCCATGGGATTCAACCCCAGAACCTTCGCCTAAGCCCAAGCCTTAATACATCTGCCCATGATCGCTACATCGCAGGTACCACTTGGTACAATCCACCCACATTTATTATTAAAAGGTGCATTCCACCCAACTATGGAAGATAGGTGCGGACCGTATGACCTACGGGCACAAATTTCAAGGTGGTACAATCATTATTGCAAGTTGCAGAGGGCATGAAAATCGAGACAAAATTCTTATTCGGCTTGGGAGTGCCAGATTTGAATCAAGGTGTGGAGGCAGTCAGTTTTTGGTAATTTGACACCAAAAATTGAATGGTGTTGTTTATTTTATGATCTGAGCATTATTTCTACAACTTGATTTCAGAATGAGGTATACTTTTGTATTTTTCCAAATTCTTTTGCCGAGTTAGTGAAAGAGCCTACCCATTTCAGGGCTGGACCCGAAGACGTAGTCCACTAGGGACGAACTCCGTTATCAATTTTTTGTGTTAAGATCTAATGCTTATGTATATTCATTCTTGATTTTTCCCTTCTTTAATGGTGCACTTTAATTTATGTTCATTTAATGAAATTCTTTATAAGTCACGATGAAAAGATCCTAGATCATGTTGGTATCAGAACAATTGTCTTTGAATTGAATTGTTGAGTGTGAATTCTTACTAGTGCCAAGCATAAGCAGGGTGAAGTAACTCTTAATAATTTAAATCTTGAAGTTGGTCATGCATCGATAAGCAAGAAAATGGCAGAAGAGGACAGGCGTGATGAATGGGAGAAAAAATTTCACATGGTATTTTACTACATTTCAGAAATGGTCAAATGAATGTATGGAGATTATGAGAAGAGGATGAAGAAGAAAGGGAATAAAAAGGAAGCACATGCAGATGATGATGCTTCGGTAAACCAAGGGGCTGGAGGAGATCCTCTTGAGCCTCCGTCTTCACCTTCAATTTCTAGTTCTTATTCCTATCAACATTCTCATCATTCTCATCATTCTATCCATAAAGCCTCTTTTAAGAAACCATTATTAAATCTTGATGTAAAATTTTCTTTACCTATGTTTAATGGAGATGCTAATCCCAAAAAGCTAGATAATTGGATCCAACAGGTTGAAGTGTATTGTTGTTTCCAACATATTGATGAATAGGAGTTTAAAGTGAAACTTGCTTCTCTTCGGTTGGAAATAACCGCTCTTGTATGGTGGGAGAGCAAGCTTCAGGACATAAGTAAGTGTGGTAATATTCTTTCCTCATGGTTGGAATTTAAATCAGAGATAAGGAAGCAATTGTTTCCATTAGAGTATTTACATAAAACAATGACGGAATGGAAAACTTTAAGGCAAAGTAAAGGTCAAAATGTACAAAGTTTCATAGAAGAATTTAGGAAGAAAGCTATTGCATTGAACATTCTTATGGATTATTATGAAACTTTAATGAAGTATATTGACGCACTTCACATTTATATTTGTCATAGTTTTCTCTTGTTTAAACCCACTAGTCCTGATGAAGTTTGTGTGTAGACCACTCACCTTGAGAATAGGGGAAAACATGTTCAACAATATCTCACAAAGAAACCTTCCAATTTGCCACAAAAGACTTTTAAGAAGTTTAAAAGGAATGACAAGAAGACCGTTATAGTGACAAGAGAAGGAGGAAAACCATCTTGCAATCATTGCAAGAAGAGAGGCCAGGATGAAGAACATTGTTGGAAACTGCATGCAGAAAATAAATCAAAACAGTTCAGTGGAAAGGGGAAGACAATGACCATTGCTATAGTGAAACAAGATCTTTGTTCCAATTCAAGAGGTGAAGGAAAGATCACAGTGGTTAGAGTACAAGGTAAATATTCTCTTAATGCTATTTATAGTTCCAATGATGAATCTCATGTTGATGAATGAAGGAGGAATGAGTTATTTCATATAAGAGTTGTATCTAAACATACTAAGATAGATACATTATTTGATCCGGGTTCCCAAGTAAACTTAATATCTGAAGCACTTTTCAAGAACATGCGTCTTGAAACTAAACCACATCCAAGGCCTTATCCTCTTAGTTGGATATGTGATAAAGAAAAACTTAATGTCACCAAACAATGTAGGATTAGATTTTCTATTTCTTCAAAGTTGATTGATGAAGTGGATTTGGATGTTGTACCACTTGATATATGTGGCACAATGTTGGGAAGTCCTTATCTTTATGATAKAAAAGCAACCTTMTTTTTTCATGAGAACAAATAACACCTTACTAAAGGGGGAGTGGAATATATTGTTAGATCTCACAACATGAGGGTAAATACAMCACTTGTTAGTGCAGGGAAAATGAAAAGACTCATAAACACTAATRAAATATATGTACTCATGGTCATCAGAGAGAAATATGTCGAGACATCCGACACTTTCCAAGGGTGTGACCCATCTCATAAGAAGGAATTAATGGATATTTTTTCTAAGTATGATGATAGTTTTCAGGAAGTAGATGGATTACGTACTAAGAGATAAATCCAACATGAGATACATCTTCAGCAGGATTCTCCTCTTCCTAATGTGGGCATGTACAAGATGTTATTTGTGGAGATGAAAGAGATCAAGAAGTAGGTGCAGGGCTTACTAGATCAAGGGTTCATCAAGCTCATTTCATCTCCTTGTGTTTGTCCAATTGTGATGGTTCCAAAGAAATATGGCACATGTTGAAAGTGTGTCGATTACCGGGCTTTAAATAAAATCACAATGAAAAACCGATACCCTCTTCCTTGTATAGATGATTTACTTGATCAATTGAAGAATGTTGTTTATTTCACTAAGTTGGATTTGTGCAGTGGATATCATCAAATCAGAGTCAAACAACATGATTCATTGAAAACTTCCTATAAAACCAAACATAGATTGTTTGAGTGGTTATTTATGTCGTCTAGGATTTGTAATGCTCCGACAACTTTCATGCGTGTGATGAATAATGTATTTGGGCCTTTCCTAGATGACTTTGTGATTGTATATTTAGAATAAATTCTTGTTTTTAGAGGGACTTGGGATGAGCATGTGAGGCATGTAAAGAAAGTATTGGATACTTTGAAAAGGGAAAAGTTGTATGTAAAACTTTCTAAATTTGAAGACTGCACTTGTGTACTTAGGTCATATTGTAGGAGGAAGAAAATTGAGAATTGATCCTTCCAAAATTGATGTAATTGTAGAATGGCCTGATCCAAAGAGTGTAACCAAAGTTCGAAGCTTCTTAGGTGCAGTCCAATATTGGAGGAGATTCATTCCCAACTTCTCCTTTATAGTAGCTTCTTTGCATGCCTTAATCAGTGTGAAGAACACTTTTCAGCGGGAAGGAAAGCAACAAAAATCTTTCAACATTTTGAAGGAGAAGATCAGTACCGCACCATTATTAGCACTACCAAGTCTCCAACAAAATTTTGAGATCGATACAGATGCCAATGAAGTACGCCATGGGTGCAGTATTGATGCAATATCGTAAGCCTATCTATTACCACTCTGAAACTTTTTACCAAGTTATTGTTAACTATCCTACATATGATAAATAGTTGTATGCATTAGTCCAAAGCATAAAGAAATGGAAGCACTAATTTTCATGGAAGGAAACAATCATACATACAGATCACCAACCATTACAGTATCTTCAAGCATGGACCAAATTGCAAAAATATTGACACTACAGGTGGATAGGTTTTCTACAACAATTTCATCTGGTAACCAAGTAAAAAAAGGGTACAAGTAACAAGGTAGATGATATTATTTCTAGAACTCTTATTGTTGCATCTATTATTTTGAATAATACTTCTTTATCTCATGATATCTATGTAGAACAATATGTCAGCAATGAAGATTTTAAGGAAGTATATGCGAAGATAACTTGTGGTGCACAGGTAGAGAACTATTGTATGTAGGGAAAACTACTCTACCATGATGGAAAACTATGTATTCCTGTAAGTGAACGAGTCCATGTAATACAAAAATATCACACTTCTCTTGTGTATGGTCATTTTAGGGTAGGAAAAACTATGGGTCATTTGCAGAGGTTTTGTTATTGGCCTCAAATGAAAGAAATTATAACTAAATATGTAAATGGGTGTGTGATGTGTACTACTTTTAATCCTACTAATAGAAAAAAGGGGCTATACTCACCACTTCTTGTTCCATGCCATCCATGGGAAAGTGTCTCCATGGATTTTGTAGGGGGTTTACCAATGACCAGAGGGGGTCATGATTATTTGTATGTTGTAGTAGATAGGTTCAGCAAGATGTGTATCATGATGCCATTTAAAAAGTAGATCACTACTAAGTAGACTGATAATCTATTCTTTCAACATGTTTGGGTTCAATTTGGATTATCCACATTCATCGTCTCAGATCGAGACACTCAATTCATTGGGGACTTTTGGACTAGATTGTGGACAATGATGGAGACCAAATTGAAGAGGATCACTTCTTTCCATCCATAGACCGATGGAAAGACATAGGTGGTAAACCAAACAATTTTACTTTTGCTTCAAGGATACTGCAATAGGCATCCCAAGTTATGGGATGAATAGATACCCTATGTACAACATGCACACAACCGAGCTTTACATTCATCCACTCAGAGTTCACCTTTTGACACATGTTTTGGGTACCTACCAAAGGTTCCTTTCGAATTCATGTACAGGAGAGATGCCGATGTGAATGAAGAATGAACAGAGGAAATATCCCGCAAGTTCATCCAGAGGATCCAGTAGATACACTAGGCAGTCAAGGAACAGTTTGATAAATGTCAAGCACAGTATAAATCTCGAAATGACAAGCACAAGGTTGATCATCAGTTCCAGATTGGAGACCATGTAGGGATTCACATTAGCAAGGAGAAATTGAAGGGTGAAGGCAAGAAACTCAAGCCCATTCATTATGGACCCTTCAGTATCTTGGATAAAAGTGGTACCAATTCTTTTCGTCTAACTCTTCCACCTTATATGCAGATTTAATTAGTTGTGAATGTTGAGAACTTGAAATGTTTTGTGCCTCCCATGATCATGGACCAAGATGAGGAAGTTTTAATACCTTCAGTTGATGATTTTTCACCTGATTACTTGGATGAACTACAGGAAGATATCATCCTAGAAAGGAGGATGAGGACTTCATGGAGGGGTGATGTTGATTATCTTCGAGTAGGCTTAAAAGGCACACATCCAAGCAAGGCAAAGTGGATAGAGAAGGACAAAGTGAGGGGACTCTTCCCTCACTTACCTGTTGATTGATGAAAGATTTTTATGGTCCAAAAATATCTCAGTGGGAAGATGTGATCCAAAAGGGTAAGAACAACTTAGAACTCACAGAGGCAACTCAGAATGGCTCCAACTGTTACACATTATTTTCTTCATCCTTATGACCGTTAATGATGTAAACCTATCTGTTGCCTTCAGAGGGGTCAGTGGCCTAAGTTCCTGAAGAGAGAAGGGAGAAGAACTTTTCCTGAGAAAAGAGGTTGCATTCTCCTTTGTAAAAACCATGTAAAAGAGGAAGTTCCCAGGTTGCTATATAGGCAGGATGCGAGAATGCCTGATTCTCGTAGGTTGCACCATAGCTAGGGTGCGAGATGTTCACAGGTTTCTCTATAGGCAGGGTGCGAGAATACCTACACGTGGGAAAAACAAGTGTTTTCTCGAATCTTCTAGAAGGGGAAACTTCTATGGTGAGGTGGCATCGGAATGGCATGGATCTTACTTTCTTTCATGATTTAGTGGGATCATCCTAACCTCCTCACCTTATCCTCTTCAACTTATAAAAGGAGAGGAGTTCTCATGGATAAAGTTAGCTTTGGTTGGATTTGAATTATTAGCTTGGTTGGAGTGGCTTTGAGATTGGCTTTGTTAAGATAGATTGTGAGTAGCTATCAGATCCATGGTCTCAGAATCCTTGGAGCAAGAAGTGTGTGGGGAATGAATGATAGTTGGAAGGGACCTTATGACATCAAGGCCATGGCTGTAATCTCTCTTTCACATTTAATATGATACAATAATATGATTCTTTCCTATAAAGCTTGTTGTGTTTTATTGTATGATTCCTTGATCACATACATAGGTTTATATTGAGTTTATCCTATTGCTATCACTTTGGTTGGTTGTGTTCTTTTGCAGGATCATCATTGTATGAGAATTGGAATGGAGCTAGGATGGCGATGGTGAGAGGAAGTGATATTTAAATGGTATGTCACACATCCCTCTTTAGTTAATAAATTCAATATCTAAAACTTAAGGAAAGCATCATGTTCTGGTGTGTTTTGTTCTAGATCTAGGTGGATCTAGGGAGATTAGTTAGTGTCCTCACCTACCGATTAGTCCGATAACAAAATTGGTGACTCTGCTGGGGAATGGATTGTTTCCTAGTTAGTCTAGTTTCCCTTACTTTGATTGCTTGTTTTCTGGTCTCTGAGTCTATGGGAGATCCATCCAGACTCTCTAGATCTAAAAGTTCACTCAAATTTAGCCCTTTTTCAATTTTTTTCGTGTTTATAGGCATTCTCGCACTGTACCCTTTTGTGGCCTATGAGAATCATTGATGTTCACACCCTACTGTTTAGTTAGATGTGAAATTCTCGCACCCTACTAATGTCTATCCTGTGAGAATACCTAATTCTCGCACTGCACTCTATTGCTAGGCTGTGAACTTGTTTGTAAACTTTTTTGGATTGGTTTTTTTCATCTTTTGATGACCTGGTTTTTCTTTGATCAACTATATTGAGCTTTTGGAGCCTATATTGATCTACTTGTAGTCTACTTGACATCCTTTGAGTTGCTTTTAGCCACTTTTGCTTTGTTTGGTTTTGAAGGATTAGTCTCTTTCTTTGAGTATCTTTCAATTACAAAGCATGTGTTTTCTTTAGAATTGTTTAAGGAAAGATGAGATTTCTTCTAAATAGTTTGTTTTAAAAGAAAACTTTTTGTTTGGGTTTCTTTGTTTTAAGAAAGTTCATTATTTCTTTTAGTGAAATTTTTGAAACAAAATGATTTAGTTTCTTTCTTTATATTAGATTGGGGGCTTCCTTGCATTTGAAGTAGAAAAATTGCATGATTCTTGGCATTTTTTGATCTTAAATTCTGAAAAATTTTCCCCCTCATGGTCGGTGAGGGGCATGAATCGTGCATTGGTGTTCAGTACCTTTTTCTCATTTCTTGAGAATCTTGATATTGATGAGTTTGATCTATTTTGGGGCATCGTGCATATGGGAATGATAAATGTTTTCTCCTTCTCATAGAATAGCTTTCATCAAAATGAAAAGATTGCATTTTCATATCTTTGCATAATTTTCGAGTCGGTCAAAGCACCATATTGTCCACGCCATATTCCTTTTGAGTAACAACAACCATAAAATAAAGCACTTATAAAAAACTGATTAGATATTTTTTATATTTTCTGGTAGCAAACCTACATTAGATTAATTGTAGGGCTTTGGAATAGGTGTGAAAGATAACTTTCCAAAGCTACAAACAAACATAGAATCTTGAGTTAGGGAGTGGTTAAATCCACTTACTTCGTTCTGTCCTAGGAATCCCTTCTAACAAAATGGTAAATCACGAGGTCGCATTGAGACTAGCAGAGTTACTCACCCTGCTTTGTTGGTCTTGGTGTAGAGATTACATGTATTATGGGGGTCACTTGAGAGGTATACCCACAATGATGAGTGNAAATATATGTACTCATGGTCATCAGAGAGAAATATGTCGAGACATCCGACACTTTCCAAGGGTGTGACCCATCTCATAAGAAGGAATTAATGGATATTTTTTCTAAGTATGATGATAGTTTTCAGGAAGTAGATGGATTACGTACTAAGAGATAAATCCAACATGAGATACATCTTCAGCAGGATTCTCCTCTTCCTAATGTGGGCATGTACAAGATGTTATTTGTGGAGATGAAAGAGATCAAGAAGTAGGTGCAGGGCTTACTAGATCAAGGGTTCATCAAGCTCATTTCATCTCCTTGTGTTTGTCCAATTGTGATGGTTCCAAAGAAATATGGCACATGTTGAAAGTGTGTCGATTACCGGGCTTTAAATAAAATCACAATGAAAAACCGATACCCTCTTCCTTGTATAGATGATTTACTTGATCAATTGAAGAATGTTGTTTATTTCACTAAGTTGGATTTGTGCAGTGGATATCATCAAATCAGAGTCAAACAACATGATTCATTGAAAACTTCCTATAAAACCAAACATAGATTGTTTGAGTGGTTATTTATGTCGTCTAGGATTTGTAATGCTCCGACAACTTTCATGCGTGTGATGAATAATGTATTTGGGCCTTTCCTAGATGACTTTGTGATTGTATATTTAGAATAAATTCTTGTTTTTAGAGGGACTTGGGATGAGCATGTGAGGCATGTAAAGAAAGTATTGGATACTTTGAAAAGGGAAAAGTTGTATGTAAAACTTTCTAAATTTGAAGACTGCACTTGTGTACTTAGGTCATATTGTAGGAGGAAGAAAATTGAGAATTGATCCTTCCAAAATTGATGTAATTGTAGAATGGCCTGATCCAAAGAGTGTAACCAAAGTTCGAAGCTTCTTAGGTGCAGTCCAATATTGGAGGAGATTCATTCCCAACTTCTCCTTTATAGTAGCTTCTTTGCATGCCTTAATCAGTGTGAAGAACACTTTTCAGCGGGAAGGAAAGCAACAAAAATCTTTCAACATTTTGAAGGAGAAGATCAGTACCGCACCATTATTAGCACTACCAAGTCTCCAACAAAATTTTGAGATCGATACAGATGCCAATGAAGTACGCCATGGGTGCAGTATTGATGCAATATCGTAAGCCTATCTATTACCACTCTGAAACTTTTTACCAAGTTATTGTTAACTATCCTACATATGATAAATAGTTGTATGCATTAGTCCAAAGCATAAAGAAATGGAAGCACTAATTTTCATGGAAGGAAACAATCATACATACAGATCACCAACCATTACAGTATCTTCAAGCATGGACCAAATTGCAAAAATATTGACACTACAGGTGGATAGGTTTTCTACAACAATTTCATCTGGTAACCAAGTAAAAAAAGGGTACAAGTAACAAGGTAGATGATATTATTTCTAGAACTCTTATTGTTGCATCTATTATTTTGAATAATACTTCTTTATCTCATGATATCTATGTAGAACAATATGTCAGCAATGAAGATTTTAAGGAAGTATATGCGAAGATAACTTGTGGTGCACAGGTAGAGAACTATTGTATGTAGGGAAAACTACTCTACCATGATGGAAAACTATGTATTCCTGTAAGTGAACGAGTCCATGTAATACAAAAATATCACACTTCTCTTGTGTATGGTCATTTTAGGGTAGGAAAAACTATGGGTCATTTGCAGAGGTTTTGTTATTGGCCTCAAATGAAAGAAATTATAACTAAATATGTAAATGGGTGTGTGATGTGTACTACTTTTAATCCTACTAATAGAAAAAAGGGGCTATACTCACCACTTCTTGTTCCATGCCATCCATGGGAAAGTGTCTCCATGGATTTTGTAGGGGGTTTACCAATGACCAGAGGGGGTCATGATTATTTGTATGTTGTAGTAGATAGGTTCAGCAAGATGTGTATCATGATGCCATTTAAAAAGTAGATCACTACTAAGTAGACTGATAATCTATTCTTTCAACATGTTTGGGTTCAATTTGGATTATCCACATTCATCGTCTCAGATCGAGACACTCAATTCCTTGGGGAATTTTGGACTAGATTGTGGACAATGATGGAGACCAAATTGAAGAGGATCACTTCTTTCCATCCATAGACCGATGGAAAGACATAGGTGGTAAACCAAACAATTTTACTTTTTCTTCAAGGATACTGCAATAGGCATCCCAAGTTATGGGATGAACAGATACCCTATGTACAACATGCACACAACCGAGTTTTACATTCATCCACTCAGAGTTCACCTTTTGACACATGTTTTGGGTACCTACCAATGGTTCCTTTCGAATTCATGTACAGGAGAGATGCCGATGTGAATGAAGAATGAACAGAGGAAATATCCCGCAAGTTCATCCAGAGGATCCAGTAGATACACTAGGAAGTCAAGGAACAGTTTGATAAATTTCAAGCACAGTATAAAGCTTGAAATGACAAGCACAAGGTTGATCATCAGTTCCAGGTTGGAGACCATGTAGGGATTCACATTAGCAAGGAGAGATTGAAGGGTGAAGGAAAGAAACTCAAGCCCATTCATTATGGACCCTTCAGTATCTTGGATAAAAGTGGTACCAATTCTTTTCGTCTAACTCTTCCACCTTATATGCAGATTTACTTAGTTGTGAATGTTGAGAACTTGAAATTTTTTGTGCCTCCCATGATCATGGACCAAGATGAGTAAGTTTTAATACCTTCAGTTGATGAGTTTTCACCTGATTACTTGGATGAACTATAGGAAGATATCATCCTAGAAAGGAGGATGAGGACTTCATGGAGGGGTGATGTTGATTATCTTCGAGTAGGCTTAAAAGGAACACATCCAAGCAAGGAAAAGTGGATAGAGAAGGACAAAGTGAGGGGACTCTTCCCTCACTTACCTGTTGATTGATGAAAGATTTTTATGGTCCAAAAATATCTCAGTGGGAAGATGTGATCCAAAAGGGATCCAGAGAAGGGTAAGAACAACTTAGAACTCACAGAGGCAACTCAGAATGGCTCCAACTGTTACACATTATTTTCTTCATCCTTATGACCGTTAATGATGTAAACCTATCTGTTGCCTTCAGAGGGGTCAGTGGCCTAAGTTCCTGAAGAGAGAAGGGAGAAGAACTTTTCCTGAGAAAAGAGGTTGCATTCTCCTTTGTAAAAACCATGTAAAAGAGGAAGTTCCCAGGTTGCTATATAGGCAGGATGCGAGAATGCCTGATTCTCGTAGGTTGCACCATATCTAGGGTGAGAGATGTTCACAGGTTACTCTATAGGCAGGGTGCGAGAATGCCTACACATGGGAAAAACAAGTGTTTTCTCGAATCTTCTAGAAGGGGAAACTTCTATGGTGAGGTGGCATCGGAATGGCATGGATCTTACTTGCTTTCATGATTTAGTGGGATCATCCTAACCTCCTCACCTTATCCTCTTCAACTTATAAAAGGAGAGGAGTTCTCATGGATAAAGTTAGCTTTGGTTGGCTTTNCAATAATATGATTCTTTCCTATAAAGCTTGTTGTGTTTTATTGTATGATTCCTTGATCACATACATAGGTTTATATTGAGTTTATCCTATTGCTATCACTTTGGTTGGTTGTGTTATTTTGCAGGATCATCATTGTATGAGCATTGGAATGGAGCTAGGATGGCGATGGTGAGAGGAAGTGATATTTAAATGGTATGTCACCCATCCCTCTTTAGTTAATAAATTCAATATCTAAAAATTAAGGAAAGCGTCATGTTCTGGTGTGTTTTGTTCAAGATCTAGGTGGATCTAGGGAGATCAGTTAGTGTCCTCACCTACTGATTAGTCCGATAACAAAATAGGCGACTCTGCTGGGGAATGGATTGTTTCCTAGTTAGTCTAGTTTCCCTTACTTTGATTGCTTGTTTTCTGGTCTCTGAGTCTATGGGAGATCCATCCAGACTCTCTAGATCTGAAAGTTCACTCAAATTTAGCCCTTTTTCAATTTTTTTCTTGTTTATAGGCATTCTCGCACTGTACCCTTTTGTGGCCTATGAGAATCATTGATGTTCACGCCCTACTTTTTAGTTAGATGTGAACTTCTCGCACCCTACTAATGTCTATCCCGTGAGAATACCTAATTCTCGCACTGCACTCTATTGCTAGGCTGTGAACTTGTTTGTAAACTTTTTTGGATTGGGTTTTGTCATCTTTTGATGACCTGGTTTTTCTTTGATCAACTAGGTTGAGCTTTTGGAGCCTATATTGATCTACTTGTAGTCTACTTGACATCCTTTGAGTTGCTTTTAGCCACTTTTTCTTTGTTTGGTTTTGAAGGATTAGTCTCTTTCTTTGAGTATCTTTCAATTACAAAGCATGTGTTTTCTTTAGAATTGTTTAAGGAAAGATGAGATTTCTTCTAAATAGTTCGCTTTAAAAGAAAACTTTTTGTTTGGGTTTATTTGTTTTAAGAAAGTTCATTATTGCTTTTAGTGAAATTTTTGAAACAAAAAGATTTAGTTTCTTTCTTTATATTAGATTGGGGGCTTCCTTGCATTTGAAGTAGAAAAATTGCATGATTCTTGGCATTTTTTGATCTTAAATTCTGAAAAATTTTCCCCCTCATGGCCGGTGGGGGGCATGAATCGTGCATTGGTGTTCAGTACCTTTTTCTCATTTCTTGAGAATCTTGATATTGATGAGTTTGATATATTTTGGGGCATCGTGCATATGGAAATGATAAATGTTTTCTCCTTCTCATAGAATAGCTTTCATCGAAATGAAAAGATTGCATTTTCATATCTTTGCATAATTTTCGAGTCGGTCAAAGCACCATATTGTCCACGCCATATTCCTTTTGAGTAACAACAACCATAAAATAAAGCACTTATA
>JZKD02S0590309.1:0-11622 GCA_000966675.3 Picea glauca | reverse complement strand
CTCTACATTAGGATTTCCTATTGGTGATCTCCCTAAGGGAGTAGCCCCCATGAAAAACATTCCACTCTCAGCATTGCCTAATTTTCATGCTCTATCTTCAGAAGATCCTGATGAATTTATGTTTGAGTTTGATATATTATGTAGGATTTATGATTACGTTTCTAATGCTCAAAAACTAAATTTATTTCCAGCAACACTAAAAGGGAATGCACTAAGATGGTTTATGAGTCTTGGAGGCCATGTAATCACAACATGGGATCAAATGAAACAGAAATTCCTGAACAAAAACCAGGACTACTGTCAAACGAGAGAAAAGAGGTAGGAGTTATTTAAAATGATGCAGAAAGAGGACGAGAATCTAGAAGACTTTGTAGAAAGGCTACAATACAATCTACAAAGATCCAGTCATCCCAATATAAGTAAGGATATTCTCAAAACTATTTTATTAAAAGGAGTAAGGGATGATTGTCTAGATATGCTGAACATGCTTGGAAAAGGGGACATATCCAAGGAATCATATGATGAAATTGTCAACTTATGAAAAATATGTTCAAGGGGAGCTTCAAGAAACAGATTAAACAGCAGGGACACCACATTTTCAAGAGTCCAAAAATCAGCCAGTGGGGGAGCAACAAGAGCCGAGATAGGTAATTTACTTGAAGATTTTAAAACTGAAATGTTAAGCTCTTTCGCCTCACAAATGGATACCCTGCAGATTAAGAAAAAGCAAGCATAAGCAGAAGCAACCTTGTCCATCTTTTGTTGTCAATGCAGACATAAGCACCCACGAAGAGAATGTCCACTGGACAGAAAGCCAATTTGCACGATATGTGATAAAGATCATGATACCCAAAATTCTCCATCTTTACCAGGGATCAAGGCAACATTACAACCAACGGATGAGGAAGTTGAAGCTGTCTATCTGATGACTCAAAGGAGACAATGGCAACCGCGAGGACAAGGTATGAACTCTAACGTTTCATTTGCATCTTCTAATCATTGGAATAATTATTCTTCTTTCAATCAGATGAGTTACCCCCCCTTCAACCAAGTGCAATACACTAATCAAATGAATTACCCATCCATGCAACAAACTTACCCAGCCATGCAACAAACTTACCCACCCATGCAGCAAAATAACCCACCCTTTGTTGATCCCTCAATGTGGACCTCTTGGCCTCGACAACAACAACAGCTATATGAGAATCAATGGAATCAAAATTGGATAGGACAATAACCCCAATTCCCACGACCACTCTCCTTACTAGCAGGTACTCCTCAAAACAATCAAACAATGAGACCCCAGCTACCTGTGCAACCTAACCCCAACCCGAATAATAAAGTTGTGCAATGCATTGATATTTATAACCAACCAACACTTTCCCTTCTCCCTGCACAATGTAACTATATTCATCTTTGATCTAGGAGAATAGTGGAACCGACCATAGCTGATGTTGCCTCTTCTAATAAAGAGGAAACAAAAGAGCATGATGTACCTGAAAAGGTACAATCATCCTCTAACAATGCTGCTGAAACATCAACACCACCATTTCCTAAGAGTTTAGCCTTAACTAAAACACTTGAACCACCAGCCTTTAATCTCCTAGTGGAATTACAAAATTTATATGTTAAAATTCCTCTACTACAAGCACTCCGCGACGTACCTATCTATGCTAGGACAATGTGAGATATCTGTGTTAAAAAGCCTGGTAGGAAAACTAAGGATCCCCTTACAGTCCATTTTATGGGAGATCTGTCTGCATTAATGTCAAGCAAGACTCCCCCAGTCAAATATGGTGATCCTGGCCACCCTACTATTACAGTACAAGTTGGAAAAATGATAATCCCTCGAGTCTTGGTAGACCTAGGTGCAACCATCAATATCATGACTTTAGAGACCTTACA
This sequence comes from Picea glauca, assembly GCA_000966675.3. NCBI lineage: Eukaryota > Viridiplantae > Streptophyta > Pinopsida > Pinales > Pinaceae > Picea > Picea glauca. The sequence continues at coordinate 9,717 of JZKD02S0590309.1, read as the reverse complement.
ACTGCTACAATTACAAGATGAAGTCAGAGAGACCCCAACTATCCTAGAATTGGTTGATCAATCCACAATTAAACCAGAAGGAGTCATTGAAGACCTCAGTATCTCTGTGGAATCCTAGAATTATCAAGTCGACTTTACAGTGTTGCAACCCAAAACAAAGTTGGGGGGCCACCCTCTAATTCTGGGTAGACCTTGGCTAGCCACAACAGATGCTTTTATTAGCTGTAGATCAGGGTCAATGACAATTTCAAATGGTTATGAAACGAAGCAGCTTACACTCTATCCTCATGCTACACCCCTGGCTAATAATGATAACTCTGTATGGGTAGATTTTGAGGATCAACCTAATCAACCTCTTTTGACTATCGGAAAAGATTTAAGCCTGAAAGACTCTACTGAGGATGAAATTATCAATAATTTTATTTGCGAGCCCTCCTCTGTCACTCCATAAATTCATAATCAATTAACTACACTATTGGAGTCTGATAATCAAGAAAACCTAAATTCAGGAAGCCCACCTCAAGCACCTAAAACCATCTCCTCCAAAAGCATACCAGTCGAAATTGAACCTGGCAAAACATTAAATATAAACCCTCATTTGACAAACGTTGAAACACAACAGTTAATGAAGCTACTTCGGGAAAATAAAGAAGCATTCGCATGGGATTACACAGACATGAAAGGAATCTCCCCTGAATTATGTACTCATAGAATATATATTAAGGAAGATTGTCGACCAATCTGTCAACCTCAGTGACGAATGAACCCAAATTTAAGAGAAATCCTCAAGGAAGAACTTCAAAAAATGCTCAATGAAGGGTTTATCTATCCTATATCAGACAGTGAATGGGTGTCCCCGTTGGTAATATTTCCTAAGAAGAACGGGAAATGGAGAGTATGTGTGCATTACAGAGCTTTAAACAAAGCCACTCAGAAAGATCACTTTCCATTACCATTCATTGATCAAGTGTTAGATAATTTGTCAAGGAAGAAATTTTTCTCATTTTTAGATGGTTTCAGTGGGTACAACCAGACTAAAATTGCATCTGAAGATCAAGATAAAACGACCTTCACCAGCCCTTGGGGAACCTTTTCTTATAGAGTCCTTCCATTTGGACTATGTAATGCACCAACAACCTTCCAAAGGGAAGTTTTAGGAATTTTTTCTGATATGCTTAATGACTCTATGGAAATTTTTATGGATGACTTTACTCCTTATGGTGTTTCTTTTCAGGAGGCACTGGAAAACCTTGAGAAGGTACTTAAACGATGCATACAAGCCCGATTGTCCTTAAGTACAGAAAAATGCCATTGATGATGAGTGAAGGAATAGTGCTTGGACATTTTATCTCATCTCAAGGAATTCAGGTAGACCCATCCAAAATACATGTCATTAAGGATCATCCTACTCCCAAAACCCAAACAGAGGTAAGAAGCTTTCTAGGACATGCTGGATACTACAGAAGATTTATTAAGAATTTTTCCAAAATAGCTTCTCCAATGTTTGTTTTACTGATGAAAAATGTTGAATTCAATTGGACTAATTTTTGTCAAGAAGAATTTAATACACTTAAACATCATTTATCTACAGCTCCTATCCTTAGAGGACCTGATTGGAAACTCCCCTTTCACATATCCTCCAATGCTTCAGACACTGCTATAGGAGCTGTCTTGGGTCAGGAAGAAGATCATCTCCCTTATGCTATATATTTCATCAGCAAGAATATGTCCCCTGCTGAACTCAATTATACAGTCACCGAGAAGGAATTCCTAGTAGTTATCTATGCAATTAATAAATTTAGACATTACATTACTAGCTATTCTACTTTTGTCCATACTGATCACTCAGCTATCAAGTACTTAATGAATAAACCTATCACAAATGCTAGAGTCACCAGATGGCTACTATTATTGCAAGAATTTGATATCACAATTGTAGATAGACCAGGAAAGGAGAATGTAGTTGTTGATTTCCTTTATCGATTGAAACCTGATGCAGATACCCTAGTAGATGATTCCTTTCCTGATGAATATCTATTTGCAGTTTCTTCTCACTCACCTTGGTGTGCAGATATTGCTAACCACTTGGTTACAAGGAAGTTTCCATCACATCTATCCTACCGAGAGAAAAAAAGTATTATTCATCAAAGTGCTCAGTATAGTTGGATAAGTGGGTACCTCTTCCATATAGGAGCTGATCAAGAAATCCAAAGGTGTGTTCGAGAAGATGAGGTGTATGATCTATTGAAAGGTTGTCATGATGGCCCTTGTGGAGGGCATTTTGCTAATAAAAGAACATCATATAAAATTCTCAGGATGGGGTACTATTGGCCATCACTCTTCAAAGATGCAAAGAAATATGTCAAAACCTGTGATAGCTACCAAAGAGTAGGCCAACCTAATCGGAAAGATGAAATGCCATTAAACCCCCAGGTATTACTTGAACCATTTGAAAGATGGGCCTTAGACTTCATAGGACCCATCAACCCTCCATCCAATAAAAAAGTTTACATACTGTTCTGCACAGACTACATGACTAAATGGGTGTAAGCCAAGGCACTCCACAGAGCGACTGAAGAAGAATTTATAGATTTCTTATTTAAAGACGTCTTCACTAGATTTGGAATGCCAAGAGAATTAGTTACAGATGGAGGAACTCCTTTCAACTCTCATGGGTTCAAATCCACCCTTCAAAAATATCATATTCAACATAGAATGACTACAACATACCACCCCCAAGCCAATGGACAGGTGGAAAGCACAAACAAAGTAATAGAATCCATTCTCACAAAAACAGTGAAGGAAAGTAGAAAGGATTGGTCCCACAGGCTCCTTGAAGCACTATGGGCCTACAGAACTACCTGGAGAAATACTACAGGATTTTCTCCCTATGAATTAGTTTATGGAAAAAGTGTTGTTTTTCCTGTGGAATTTGAGATAAAATCCTTAAGGACTACTTTATCTGTCAACCTTGATCTAACTGATGTATAGACAGCCAGGTTGCAGTAGCTTAATGAACTAGAGGAGAAAAGACTAGATGTCATTCAACAAATAACCATAATTTAGCAGCAAAGATCACAATGGCATGACAAAAATATCAAGAACAAGAAGTTCCAAAAAGGTAATTGGGCCCTACTGTATGATTCTCGGTTCAAAGAATTTCAAGGGAAACTGCGTACAAGATGGCTTGCACCTTACGAAGTAGACACAGTTTTTCCCAATGGAACAGTAAGGATCCTCACAATCGATGACTCCAGAACTCTATTACTTGTAAATGGTCATCGGCTCCGTCTATACCAGCAACCTATTTCTAAACAAGATTTTAAGGCCACATGCATGGCTGACATCCATTTTCTCTTCATCGAGGGGGTTTCTACCCCTAATAGAAATTAATTCTTTTAAGTTAATTTTCTTTAGTATTAGATTAGATTAGATTTTGTTTACTAATAATCCCTGTCAAGAAATACCATGCTACAGTTGATTTTTGCAGATTCCCGATCAAACCACAACCACTAGAAGAGGACGATCCCACTTCAAAGAGACGATCTTTCACGATGATGAAACACCATTGTTCAGCACTGTTGACTTTCACAATGCCGAAACACCACCATTCCATGCTTTTGACTTTTCTCTGTTGCCGAAACACCACTGTTAGTAATCCACCCCCTTTCCGTCATTACTGAAACACCAAACTCACACCGTTTTCCCCCATCACGGCTCGACAACCTTTTTGCCACTTTTTCCCATTCCCTCACCATCCTTCATCGATGAAACAACTTCGTCCAGAAATTGTTTCACCTTTCCCCTTCTAATGTTGAAACACCACTGTTCAGCACTGTTGACTTTTTTCCCCGATGCTGAAACACCACTGTTCAGCACTTTCAACTTTTTCCCGATGTTAAAACACCACTATTCAGCACTTTTGACATTCTTCCGATGCTGAAACACTACTGATAAACACTTTTGACTTTCTTCCGATGCTAAAACACCACCAATCAACACTTCTAACTTTCTTCCAATACTGAAACACCATTCCTTAGCAGTTCTTCATCTACAACAATTGTTTCGTTCTTCTCTGTTGCTGAAACACCAGTCTTTCACCATCGTCTATCAGCAAGCTTCTACGCCCTCAGATTATAGTTCATCCTTCTAGTCAGTAAACCCTCGACACAATTTATCTATTAGGTCAAAGGTCTCCTCCATGACAGGACTACCACGGACATGCATGATATCTTGTTGGCAGAATGAATCAAACGGTAAGGCGAGGTACGTAAATATTATGTAATTCAGTTAGGCTATAGTTAATGAGAAATATTCCAAGTCATTATGACCATTCAAGTGAAATCATTACAAGTCACACTTAACGGGAGGGGAAGTACACATCAAATCCATGATACAATCATTTCACCCGATTTCACCGCCGCCATCCCCATTTCACCACCTTTTCGTGCATTTAACCACTATTCCTGCATATAGTCCCTCGGAAAACTCACTTTGTGCCAGAGCTAATACACAAACTCTCGACGCTGTATCTTACTAAGCTAGTAGCCATGGGAGAAGGTGTCATAAGAAATAATGCTCGACACTATCGGTCGTGTCCACAAATATGATATCAAAGGTAGGCCATTGGTACTTCGACGAGTGTGATACCTACATCAAGGTTTTCAAGGCCACTAAAGCACCACATCTCCTACTAACACATGTCCCTGACCATCTCGTAGTGAGAGACATATGCTACCATAACATCCTGTAGGGTTACAAAGTTACTCTGGCCAAGGATAAAAAGAGGTTGTTTATACCTTTTGGATTCCATGTAGGATTCTACCTGGTGAAGGAAACTGCTCAATCCAAACAAGAAGGGTTGATCCAATTAGAGTTCAGGCTCTAGACTAGCCTATTCCACAAGGATGACCCAAACAGTCTGGTCTTCAAACATGCTTCTCAAGTGTCGTCTTGCTAGCCATATGCCCACGAAACATTTGAAGATGAAGTCTTCACAGAAAATGCCCAAGACTGGGATGAGGTGGTGGAAAGGATAGTTGACCCCAAAATGACCAGGTTTAGATCCATGAGCCTAGACGAACAGATGAAAACCATAGAGAAATCAACTCAAGAGGCCCTCGGAGCCAGGTAATAAATGATAGTGGTCGAAGTAGCAGAGTTTCCCTTGGCATCTCCGGTGTAGGAAAAAGGTTTCTCTATGATGCAGGACACATGGGAAAGGGGGTTTCTCATGATTGAGGAAGTGTAGTGAATAATTGATCAGCTGCATAATGAACCATACCTCATAGGAATGGCGGGGTCCCTTGTCATTAACTTAGATGAATTCTAGATAGGCCCAAGCAGTCCTGAACTAATAGACATTGATGAAATCGTCAAGTCAAACCACCTTGAAACTGCAATTCCACAAGTTCGGTCACTGATGGGTGTTTCAACTTAGTTGGAGATAGCTGAAACATCAGGGAGAGCAAGTGCGTGAAACCCCCTAAGAGAATTGATAAACATCTATGATGGTGAAGAGATCCTGGAGGTATCCCTGGTGACCACGGTATAGTTCATAGAGGAAAAGGAGCCAGAGAAGACACCTTCCCCATATCCCGAAAATTAAATTTGGGACCTTCCACAGAATTAAAAAGAGGTCAGGAGTGTCTTAGACACTGATCTTCCTGATGCACCAAAGACCCAAGAGGGTACATCGAAGGACAACTCAGGCTCGGGAAAACTAAAGGAAGAAAATCCAAAGCAGGAAATTGACGTATCAGTGGCCAATAATCAATAAAGTACCGAGCCTACCCCTGATGCCTCAATTTCAATTAGTACTCAAATCCTCAATGAGAGAAAAATAGGATTCAGGTCTTTGCAACACAAGGAAGGAGTTCAAGAATCAAGTCTTGAACAAATATACACCATCGGTAGCCTGGGAAATACACTCATCTGGGGAGATCAAAAAATCCCTGAGCTCATGGATGAAGTCACTGACATACATGCCATCTCTTATGACCATAAAATGAAATCCATTTTCCATAACACCACCAAGAATAGGAGGATCACTCTGGATCACTCCATCCTCATCACAACAGAGTAAAATATGATAAACATAGAGCAGGCCAAAACATTCGATCTTATCAACGCAGGGATGTCAATCATTGATGCCACCCTGGACAGAGAAAAAAGGGATGAAGAGGAGTTTTTTGCTTCTCTAAAATAATTGGAACATTTTCACCACTTGGCGAAATATTACTAGGACACCACACAGGCCGCAGTGTTCGTAAGGAGTGAATTCAAGGAGGCCTACAACAAATTTATAGATGAATGACACCTATTCAGTTCAAGGATATCTAAGTTGCAAGAAGACACCCTCATGGAACTAGCCACATGCAAGGATATAGAGAGGTGGTACGACAAATCACAACAAGCCGTGGAAAGGGTCGACTATATCAACATGGTTCAACAAGGTAGAGATATAGAAGAACACGACATCCGTGTGTTAAAAGAAAGTTGTAACATCTCCATCCACCCACAGGCTGAGAAATGACACCGCTCAGACACTTTACTTAGCTCTACAACTATTTTGTAGTGTCCCCGACCATCCATGTCAAGCCACGCTACGCCAGAGAAAACATACGTTCTTTGTGCGGGACATACTGCAACATACTCAACATCCAAGCTGAGCTATTCCACATAAATTTCTATCTGCATGTGATTTAAACATATCCATAGAAAGAAATATTTTGTAAGAATTATATATAAAATGTAGGCAGACAAATATATATATAAATACATATATTAACACTGAAATCAACGTAAACATACACATGCAGCATATACAAGAAATACCAACAAATAAACAGACAGTCATAACCATACATAAGATAAACCCATAAAACTGAACACGTAAATAATTATGCAACATGTAATTTTATCAAACAAATGGCACTTATCTTGGTAATAATGTCACCAATTGCGTCCAGACCTTCCACGAACCTCCCACCCTTACACCACGTTGTTCATTACTCTCAATAGTGAGTCACCCCCGAGATGGGACTAAACTCCACTCGGGTAAGAGTTCCTAACCAAGCCAACGACTCATTGAAAATAGGAAGACTTCATCACATGTGCCTACTCAAACTAACATATTATAGTATCTCATTCCCCACATGCCTATTCCACCAAGGAAGTGTTCCCCTTCTCTACTCAACAGTCCCTCAGCTGCCCCACTTCCCTTCCAGGGCTTCAACAACAGGTCGGATAGGAAGTCTCAGAGCCCTATAGTTGTAGTTCAACACCTTAAATAAGTCAATTCCAAACAATTCTCTCACCTAGAGAATTTCTCATGGGCCTGACAACCTGCCTCTTCATTCCAACTTCCCAGCTCACCAGTTACACCAACCTTTGTGGCCATGGATACAAGCTTGGTATAGTGACAGGAAGTATGGAGGATAACTGACTACATGAGTGAAAATGGTCATGGATGGCTCATCGTTGAATGATCGAAGAAATAATGGAAAATATGATGGTTTGAATGATGGGGAATGTGAAAATGAACTAAGTGACAACAATATGTATGCATGTCCCCAAATTGACGCTTGTCATGTTGGGAGATACTTTGGCCCACTTGTCCGCAACTTTAGAACTTAGGATAAAATAATTATCCATACTTTATGATTAAAGAAATATTAACATAATATTCCTTTTTGGCTAAAGCTCCTTGGCTTAGCCCTTTTCCTTAACTTTTAGGCCCCACCCTTTCCCTTACTAGTGGAGTTTAGTCCCCCATCTCTTTTATCATGGTCAGTCTGCATGAAGAAATGTATTTATATTAATTATGAGACATATACAAAGTATGTGCAGTGGCCTTTAACATCTAGGCTCTCTAGCCTAATAAAAACATAAGCATCCTATCTTATAATAATTGGCTCACCAGCCTATAAAACACAACATATACATAAAGTCTCCCTGACCCAATATCGCGTGCACTTAATATGTTGTGCGTGGTGACCTGGAATGTGCCCAATTCATGATTTTACAGCGCAGTACATGTGTGCACTACACCATGGAAGATGCATGTCAAAATATATCCAACAACTCACCATCTTAAGTACATTATTACATTTATAGTTGTGTTTCTACCTGGGGATATTACAATCCCCTCCCCTTATTTATGCACTATTCTCAGTGTATAATGTATACATATACAACAAAATTTTCAAAAATCCTCAGTGCATTATATACCATGTACCATTCAAATTCTTTAAAATATCCAAGATTTAGCTATTATAAGATTATTACCCATCTGGTGCTCTACTTTCTGGCACTAATTCTAGTACTTATACTACAACTTGAAGTCAATTGCTCTATTCCATAGAGCTAGTTCAGGAAATAATTCAACTCATTGTTCCTTATTATATGCTTCAATTAAACTTCATTTAAGCAGCAACTGGATGTAGATCCATGAAGTTTCAACCAACCTTATATCTCACTGCCGATAAACTCTCAACAACATATCATCCCCAAGAATGGGATATGAATCCATTAGGACAATGGCTTCCCAAGATAACCATGGACCACAATCAATATCAACATAGTCTAGACCAAGGTACCAAACCTCAACATCACTCCAACCAACAGTCTCTCTTCCCCACATGGTTGTACAACCCAAGGTAGTATGCACCTTCACTGTGCAACATTCCATTGGTTGTTCAACTTCCATTCTAGGGATCCAGTACAGGCCGAACATGAAGTCTTAGAGAACCATGGCTCCCGGAGTTCCCACATTAATCATTATCATCTCATCTACATCAAACACATGAAATTATCATGAGAGAGCATTATAAAAATTCCATTTTATAAATCAAATTAATTTCATAAGGAATTCGACTTTTCCCAAGTATGACATTCTATTTCTATTACATACAACCAACAAATTGTCAATTTTTTTTTGTATATCATAATTCATCATGCCTGTCACCTTATGCAATAATTCTTAGAGTTGTCTACACCTAGCAATTCAATTACAATTACCAAAAATTTTAAGAAAATAGAATGACTCATCGTCCTACGCATATGCATGTTCATAATTAAAAACAGTAAGTTTGCTTCTTCAATTTTCTGAACAGAAATTTTCTGTAGTTACTATTCCTGGAACTACCTCACTTGCAACTTTCCTGTTGCAATGTTTAACAGTTCTTGATCTTGTCTCAACTTCTTGAGTTAGAAAAATTTCAACCATTAGTATAATTATTTCCCTGCAAAAGCATATATACATTCACTCACATAATCCGTTCAACAAAATGCATTTAAGTATATAATTACATCATGTATGAGTGTAACTCTGCCACTTACTAGGTATGAGTGCAACTCTCACTGCCTATTTATTCAATGCACCTTTGCATTGATTTTCAGAATGATCTTTATCTAAGTCATGGATCTCACCATCCATAAATTGGAAATCTGGACAATGTCTTGACACATCTCCACACACTTCCCATCGTCTTCACAATTACTTGGATGCCTTCCTTTTCAACCTAAACACTACACCAAGAATACCATTCTGTAGTGTTTAATAGTGTTAGCAAAAAGGTTGTAGTCCAAGTTTTATTTAAAGGTAGGAATATCATTGGGTATTTGTGTGGCACATAACCTTTCTATAAACATATCTTACCATACCCAACAATGTCCTAGTCTCATACATGACTAGATTTCTTAGCATGATTCCTA
>JZKD02S0590264.1:216953-275156 GCA_000966675.3 Picea glauca | reverse complement strand
TCACCCCAAGACACATAAGTCTCATGGTAACATGATGCAGGGGAATAGTTAACGAGCATGCGGAGCAAGACCACTCAATGCCTGTGAATCTTTTTAGAATCTCAACGCTGGCAGTTACGACGAATATTTTGAAGCACGCTTGAACAATCGCGAGGGAAGTGGGAGTTACCACTCCTTCTCTAAAATGTGACTGAATTAAGATACCTTTTAGGTTACGTTTTGGAGTAGATAAGTAGTCGGGGGGAACCCTAAGGACCCTCTGAGATAAATAGATGTTTTGTACGCCCAAATGAGGTGGCTACAAGTTAGTAGGAGATTTCTAATTTTTCAGTTTGTTTTGATTACAATTGTATCCATTTTAATTTTGAATGAAGATAACAGAGGAAAATTGACCCAATGCATGGTGTCGACATTGTTTGCAATTCCCTGTTATTGTGTTTTCATGAATGAATGAATTTCGTTACAAGTAGAAAAAAACTGTGAATGTTAGTATAAGTTTCAATTGTTTCTCTTATGTTTTATTGGTGCAAGGTGTGCACACAGAACGCAAGTAGTGCGTTGACGAGAATTTTTTTGGTTCTGAAGCTCAAAAGAGATAGCATGAAACTTTCCCTTTGCAAGGAGTGCAAAGTGACTGTTGAAAGATGTGCACAACCATCTACAGGAACTCAAATATTGCGTAAGAATCTGTTGCAAGGTGCACACCGAGAAAAAGGAGAATGCCACGTAAGGAGTGTGTGGGAATCCGAAACCTTGACGATGTCCAATCTCAGGAAGGATAGCACTTTTCAGAAGTTTAGTCGAGGTCCGAGAGACAGACTCGGGGGAGGTTCAAAGGTAAAAAACTTTGAAGAATTAGAAAATTTTATAAGTCGGAAGAAATCATAAGCTTAGGAGGGGGAGCGACAGTGGCTGTAGGATCACAGTGAAAAGGATCAATAGTCATCTGATCAGAACAAGGTGCACAAGGTTTAACGCTTATCACACACAAAAGAGAGAACTCATCAAGGTTTAAGACTTGAGATTTTCGAAGCCCAAAGAGTCGGAAAGCCAAAGTCAAATCTCAGTCGTTTGATCATTTCAATCAAGCTTGAGCTGTCAGATCGTCTGAAGTGAACCTTAGGCGTCAGATCAATCAAGTGAATCTGATCCGTCATATATCGTGAGCTCGGGAGGAAGAAATTTGAAACTTGAGATTCTCGAAGTGCGAAGAGCCGGAGAGCTGAAGAAAATTTGGACCGTTATATCCAGAAGGGTACGTGTCGGTGGGTCATGAGATATATAGGAAGGAAAAGGTGAAGCGTTAAAAAACCCCAAGCCCGAAGAACCGAGAGTCGTTGATCTCTAAGTGGACACTTGTCAGCAGATCCCGAGATTTTCGAATCCTGAAGACTCGAACAGCCGAAGTAATTCTTGATCGTTAGATCAGGGGAGACGTGTCGTAGATTTGAGAGCTACGGGAAAATACCCGAAGAAATTTGTGACCGTTAGATCAAAGTGAGATGTGGCATAGATTTGTGAACTCCAGGTAAAGACCTGAAGTAATCCTTGATCGTCAGATCAAGGTCACATGCGTCAGTAGATTATAGCCTTCGGATAAAATCCGTTGGGAAAAATAAGTTTGATATTTGAGATATTAGAAGTACGAAGACCCGAAGGAGATCTAGACCGTTGATCGAGAAGAGGGCTGCAGGACCATTGATTTGAGTTAAAAGGTCAAACGCAGAGGCAAGGTCATTGATTGAGGAGGACAGGTGTCTGCAGATCGTCAAATCCGAAAGATTGGAGTATGAAAGAAAGGTTTGATATTTCAAAGCCCCGAAGTCTGGAATCATGAAGAGATCACATCCGTTGATTTAGGAGGGGTAGATATGGTCTGTGGATTTGGAAAGAGAATATATAGACCATCAATTCAAACAGTACCGTCAATATCAGGAGATCGACAGTCCCATAGCATTTTGGGGATTGAAGGTGCTTGAACTTTAACAGCTAATCGTGTGGTCATGTGAGGTCATCGCTCAAAGTCACATCTGAGGAGGCCTGAGAGAAAAGGCCCTAACGCCAACTCTGAGATTTCACAGAACGTGAAAGGCAAGTTTGTGGGTATCGTGAAACCTACGCAAGAAGTCGAGAGGGCCTGTTTCTAATACATAACGAGACCAACAAGGTTCCAAAGAGTTGTTCAACTCTAGAATCGAATATCCTGACCGAGAGGTCGTGCATCCCTTAGGAGAGAAGGGGGTCTGCACCAAGTGGTATCAGAGCAGAAGTTTTTATTGCATACAATAGGAAAAGGAGGAGAGACAAAAGAACTCAAAGTTGTACTCTTTGTGTGACATACAATCAACATAATTCCACCGAGGAGACGAGTTGAACCACCTTTAGCCAATCGGTTTGTAGAAAGGGAGATGTGAGAACTTCGTGCAAGATTATAGGCGATGGAGGCAACGCAGAGAAGAGCACCTGATGTTGGAGACATCAGCGATGCATAGAGTGAAGAAGTAGAAGTCAAAGAAGCTGCAGGAGAGGATGTTGTCGAAGAACGTTTGCTGAGAGAATTTATTAGATTGGGAACTAGAGCCAATATAGAGGTCCCAATGTATGAAGGAAATTTAGATGTTGAAGAGTTGTTGGATTGGATAAGATCCATGGACAAACATTTCGACTATGAATATTTCAATGAAGAGAAAAAGGTGAAGCCTTTTGTCATTGGGCTAAAAGGACATGCAACACTGTGGTGGGGTGAACTATAGGCTGAGAGGACAAGCAAAGGAAAACATAAGATAAATAATTGGGACATAATGGTAGCCAAGATGAAGGCTAAGTTCATGCCCAAACATTATCAGATCAATCTGTTCAGGAAGTTGCAGAACCTGAGACAGAAGGGTATGAAAGTTAAGGAGTACACAGGGGGGTTCTATAGGCTGAACATCAAAACTGGACAAAGAGAGAAAGATGAAGAAAAAGTTTCCAGAGATATAAATAGCTTGAGGTATGAAATCCAGGATGAGCTCAGCATGATGTCAGTAAGGATAGTGGAGGATTCTTATCAGTTTCCACTGAAGGTAGAGGATAAGTTGGCCATAAAACAAATCTAGCAAAGAAGAGGTAAAACACCAACCCCAAACAAAGTCAAGGAGGTTACCCATGACAAGGCACATAAGTCTAAGAACAAGACTGAGAAACCACATAGTCACTCAGAAAGAGGAGGAATTTCTCGAGGAAGACAGGGTGGTGGAAGAAGTTCTTCTAGAGAAAGAGGAAGAAGCAGAGGAGGAGAAGTAAGATGCTATGCCTGTGGAAAGATAGGGCACATGTCTTGGGAATGTCCCAAGAAAAATAAAGAAGGAGGAAGTGAATCTTACATTTCATAAGAATAGAGAAGGAATTTTGAAGTAGAAGAAGCATAGGATGGAACATCCCTAATGTTGAGAAAGGTTCTCTTAAGACTAGAGGCATAAGTTGAAAAGTCAGTGTAGAGGTACAATCTCTTTAGAATAGCTTGCAAGACTAAAGATAGAGTATGCAAGGTGATAATTGACAGTGGGAGCACTGATAACTTAGTATCCACAAAGATGGTGGAGAAATTGGAGTTGGAGACAACTGCACATCCGAAGCCATACAAAGTCTCATGGTTGTAGAAAGGACACCAGGTAAAGGTTACTAAACAATGCTTGGTTGAATTTAAGATAGGAGGATATAGAGATGAAATTCTATGTGATGTAATTCCCATGGATATATGCCATATTTTTTTGGGAAGGCCATGGCAGTTTGACAGGAATTTCATTCATGATGGGAGGAAGAATACATAAACCTTAGAGAAGAATGGTAGAACACACATGTTGTTGCCAATAGAGGAGAAGAAGGTCAAAGAGGAATCCATTACAGGCATACTTCTCATGAGTGGGAAAGAAATCCTGAAAGAAGTTAAGAAAGAATAGGACATGCAGTTTGTTGTGGTGAGGAAACCCGGAGTTATCCTTACAAGTACTTCGATGGATGATTTTCCTGAAGAAGTTCAGGAATTGTTGGATAATTTTGCTAACATAGTGGTAGATGAGTTGCCTAACTCATTTCCACCTATCAGAAGTATCATTCATCATATTGATTTGATAGTAGGAGCAAGTCTTCCAAACAAAGAAGTATACAGATTGACACCTCGAGAGAATGTGGAAGTAAACAACCAAGTCTAGGAATTGTTAGACAAGGGTTTGGTCAGAGAGAGCTTAAGTCCATGCGCACTACAAACTATATTGAGTCCAAAGAAGGATGGAGGATGGAGAATGTGTACAGACTTCCATTACCAAGAATGAATGATTTAATGGATTTTTTAAGTGGAGCAAATTTCTTTTCTAAAATAGATTTTAAAAGTGGGTATCACCATATTAGAATGAGAGAAGGTGATGACTATAAGACATCCTTTAAGACAAATGAAGGTTTGTATGAATGGCTTGTTATGCCATTTGTCTTAACAAATTCCTTGAGTACTTTTATGAAGTTGATGAATGAAATACTGAAAGATTTCATTGGAAAGTTTGTGGTTGTGTGTCTGGACGATATATTGATCTTCAGCAGGAATAAAGAGGAGCATTTGAGGCACCTGACACTAGTGATGAGGAGACTATAGCAGGAGAAGTTGTTTATAAATCTGAACAAGTCCTCTTTTATGAAGACATAACTCATTTACTTGGGTTTTGTGATCTCTTCAATTGTACTAAAGATGGATACATAGAAGGTGAAACAAATCAAAGAATGGTCGTCACCAAAGAGTATGTTTGAGGTAAGGAGATTCCATGGATTAGCAAGCTTATATAGGAAGTTCATCAGAGACTTCAGTGGAATTTGTGCACCAATGATGGATACAGTGAAGAAGAGCTACAAGTCTTTTAAATGGACAGAGGAGGCTGAGAGGAGATTCAATATACTAAAGGAGAAAATATCGAAAGACCAATTCTGGTCTTGCCAAATTTTGAAAAGACATTTCAGGAGAGATGTGATGCAAGTGGAGTTGCAATTGGAGAATTTTTGAACTAGGATAATAGACCTGTTGCCTATTTCAATAAGAAGATGAATGAGACTAACAAAAAATACTCCAGATATCATAAGGCGTTTTATGCCATAATTCAAGCCTTGAAGAAATGGAGACATTACCTTGTCCCACGGGAATTTGTCTTATATAGCAATAACCAGGATTTACAATTTATAACCAAACAAGAAAAATTGAATCAGAGGAATGCAAAATGGGTTGAGTTTATGAAATTTTTTATTTTTGTCATAAAATATATCGCTGGGAATGCTAACAAAGTTATTGATGCATTAATCAGGAGATGTTTGATTCTACAGGAATTTCAAGTGAAGACCTTGGGATTTGAACACCTTAATCATATGTATTGTGATGATTCATATTTCAAGGAAGCATATAAAGCATGTGCAAATTCTGTGCCAAGAGACAAAATCTAGTGGGCAGAGTACATGATTCAAGAGGGATTGTTGTTGAAGGGAAATCAGTTGTGCATACCAAAATTCTCAATGAGGGATAACCTTTTGAAGGAGAAGCATAGTGGAGGATTTGCTGCACATTTTGGCCATGATAAAACATTTGCACAGTTGAGCAGTTCATACTATTGGCCAGGTATGAGAACATAAGTGATAAAGTTTGTGAACAGATGTAGAATCTGCCAACATGAAAAAGGAAAAATACAGAACATTGGATTGTATCAACCATTGCCAATACCAGAGAGGCCTTGGGATGCAATAAGCATGGATTTTGTGTTGGGAATGCCAAGAATGCAAAGAGGGTTTGATTCCATATTTGTGGTGGTGGAAATATTTTAAAAGATGGCACACTTTATCCCATGCCAGAAGACCAGTGATGCAACACATATTGCAAATCTGTTTTTCAAGGAAGTTGTGAGACTTCATATACTACCTAGAAGAATTGTCTCCGACATAGACACTAAATTTGTTGGTCACTTTTGGAGAACATTGTGGAATAAATTGGGGACATATTTGTCCTTTATATCATCTTATAACCCTCTGACAGATGGGCAAATTGAGGTAGTAAACAAAATTTTGGGAAAGTTATTGAGGAGTCTGGTCATTGAGCATCATAATCAGTGGGATCATATTCTTCCACAAGAAAAATTTGCATACAATGACTCACCAAAAAGGAGCACTGGAAAGATCCCATTCCAAATATTGTATGGAATGAAACCTAGAGGAGTATCTGAGTTGAGAGACTTGGAACATAGTGAGATCAGGAGCGCCGGAGTAGAAGATTTTGTTGCAGAAATGAAGAAGCTCCATAGCCAGATCAAAGGACAATTGTAGAGTTCTAACCAATAGTACAAGCGCAGAGTTGATCAACATGACAAAGGACTTCAATTTGAAGTAGGAGATCAAGTTCTGGCACATCTTAGGAAATAAATGTAAGATAGGACCATGTAAGATCTTGAGGAATTTTGATGAAAACACCTATGATATTGAGTTTCCAGATGATGTGGGCATATCGCCCATATTCAACGTTTCGGACCTGTATCCTTACAGGAAAGATGACACAAAGGGATTTGAAGATCAAAAGAACATTCAATGGGAGAAACAAATGCCTATAGCAGAAAAACCACAGATGGAGAAGATCGTTGATCAGAGGATTGGCAAAAAGACTAGGAGGAAGACCTATTTCAAATATATGGTCAAGTGGAAGGGACACCCAATAGAAGATGTCAGCTGGGAAAATGAAGTTCATATCTAGAAGCATGGAAAGTTGGTGCAAGAGCTCATGGATAGGAGTCCATGAATTTTTGTCAAGGGAAGTACGATGCAGGATAATCATTAGCAAGCACGCGGAGCAAGACCAATCAGTGCCTGAGAATATTTTTGGAATCTCAATGCTGGTAGTTATGAAGAATATTTTAAAGCACACCTGAACTCAGTGCCGAAAAATCTTTTGAAGCACACTTGAATGATCGTGAGAGAACTGGGATTTTCCACTCCTACTCTGGAATGTGACTGAAATAAGATAGTCATTAGGTTAGGTTTTGGAGTAGACAAGTAGTTGGGGGGAACCCTAACGACTCTCTGAGATAAATAGAGGTTTTGTATGCCCAAATGAGGCAGCTGCAAGCTAGTAGGAGATTTCATATTTTTATGTTCCTATTTTGATTACAGTTGTATCCATTTTACTTTTGAATGAATATAACAGAGGAAAATTGACCCAATGCATGGTGTGGACATTGTTTTCAATTCCCTGTTATTGTGTTTTCATGAATGAATGAATTTTATTACGAGTAGAAAAAAATTGTGAATGTTAGTATAATTTTCAATTGTTTATGTTCTATTGAATCGGTTCAAGGAGTGCATTGACAGGATCTGTTTCGGTTCCGAAGGTCAGAAGAGATAGAATGAAACTTTCCCTTTGCAAGGAGTGTTGATATGGATTATTTTTGGCACAAAATGAGGGAAGAGATATAATAAATAAATGCATCAAGATATCACAGATATCCAATAATATAACATAAATATATTACAGATGCAACCATAAACATAGAGATACAGTAATACACGATTTCTATTCATGAAATAAATGTATAGAGACTGTAAAAATACAGAGTGGAAGACTCGCTAGAATGGTGGCATCTTATCTCTTCGAAGAGATGTGACGACTACTCGCATTCACAAGAATATGATTACAATGAGGCTCTGAAGGCCTTTTTACAATAAAAAGGAATGTCAAAAAAACTAGAGATCCGAAAAACCTAACACTAGGAGATGAAGCACCAAAATTCATGTGGGCCCCGTTTTAGGCGTATGATATCCCTTTTGAAAGGTATCGTCGAGGAGATTCATTTTTCTAGATCAATCATACCTTCACATATCATTGAGAATATTGATCCCGAAAATCATCTCGGAAGTTAAAACTGCTAAAAATAGTAAATTGCCAAAATTGCGAGAAAACTATTTTGAACCAGTTGAAAAAGGTGGGTGGCCACCAATATCCACGTAGATCAATCCTTCCTCCTTAGTAATAAATGGTATCCATTGTGTTGAGTTCCCAGGGGAGAGGAAAAAGCATTTTCTGAATTTGAATCTTGGTGAGCTGCTTGCCTTGCTGGAGACGTCGCGCTGCTTGGTTTGTGGAAGGATATCACGAGCATGCGGCTGGAAGGGTTGGACATTTTTAACCAGTATGGATACATGGGATTATTTTGTGTAGAAGAAATATTTACACTTTGCTACAATTTTTTCAACCTGCTTCTATTGGATAGAAGGTGCTTAGGTCGAGGTTGTAGTGGTTGCAGTATCCTTTTGTTCACCTTTTGAAAAAATTGTGAAGAAGTTGAATTTGTAGTATGAGATACTACCTTGAGACACCTTTTAGGTGTAACATTAGTCGAAACTACCTCTTGTATTCTGTAGAGATGATCCCCAAGAGAAACAATGACACTGCGAGGTCGAGACTCATAAACATCATGGCACTTCCACATATATGGTCGGCCCAAGAGAACATCATAGACATACAGTGGGGAAACATCACATAGTACCTCATCCTTGAAGGGCTGGATGTCGTATGACAATTGAAACTGTTGGCTGACATGAAGATCTTGTCCTTGGCGAAGCCACCCGATGTTGTATGGTTGCGGGTGTGGTGTTGTCGATAATCCCAATTGTTTGATGAAATCTGTTGAGATGAGGTTCTTTTGGCTTCTGATATCAACAATAAAATGTAGCGGGGTCCCATTCACCCACATCTGTGAATGAAAATGTCACTCCCCCTCTTCAGGAACTGTTGGTTCCTCTAGTTGAATTGTTGCGGTCGCGACAATGGTAGTGGGGTTTGCGTCAATGATCTGTCTTTTACTAGTATTTTCATAATCAAATTTTGAATCAGGGTTCATCTCCTTGTCTTTGATCTTGGCCACCAATGAATGTTTTGAGCGACATTCATCAATGTTGTGCTAGGGGCTGTTGTGGAAATCGCACCATTTTCCGGTGTCCTTCTTTGTCTTCTCGTGACGCTACTTTTCCTATGGCTTGGACTAGTTTTCGGGAGACTGTTTGTTAGGCCCGTCTTTGTCATACTTTGGTTGTTGCGTATTTGAAGACCCGAACTCCCATTTGTTCTGGTGCTTAAATTTTTTCTCTATTTTAACAACATATCGATAAGCAGCACCGAATGATGAGATGTCACAAAAACCATTTCAGTTTGGATGTATCTGTGTAGATCCCCATGGTATTTCAGAACCAAATGTCGTTCAGAGTCTTTGATACCTATCTTGGTGTGTAAGGTATGGAAGGTATCGGTGAACTCTGGAATTACTTGGCCCCTCTCTTGTTGCAGTGTGGTCCATCTCATGTACTGGTCCTCATAGTTTCCAACAGGGTAATATTGTTCCTTTACTGCGTCCATAAAAAAATCCCAAGTGGGCTCAGCCCCATATATTCCAGACTCCTCCATGGAACTTTGCTCCCAGTAAGTTTCCCACCAATGTTTGACATGGGGGAGAGATTTAAGGAGTGTGAAGGTGATATTTTCCCTATCAAAAAAATGGTGAACAAAGAAATAACCATCTAGCAGATTTAACCATTTGTATAGGGCATCCACATCTATCTGACCTTCAAATATGGGAATATCAAAATTAACCTACACCTTGAAAGGAGAGGTGCTTCCAAAGTGGTTTTTTGATGAAGATGGTCCTGTTTCTATCGGCAGGCGTTGAAGGATGTGGGAACAATTCTCCATCATTTCGTCCCTTTGTCGCATGAGAGCTTGCTCAAGCAACATATTTATAGGATCATCTGCTCTGTCGTTTTTACTTTCTTCCACCATGGAGGATTTATTGGGGGTGCGAGAGCAATTGTCTTCAAGAGAGACAAGATCAAGACACAACTTTCTATACTCGGACCTCATCAGGGACATGCACTGAAAAACAATCAAGAGTAGCCTGCTTTGATACCACTGATCATAATTATTTTCGGCATGAAATGAGAGCAGAGATACAATAAATAAATGCACCGATATATCTTGGATATCCAATAATATAACATAAATGTATTAGAGATGCAACCATAAACACAGAGATATAGTAATACATGATTTATGAAAGTAAAATGATGCAGGAGCATCGTTAGCAAGCATGCAGAGCAGGACCACTCAATGCCTAGGAATCTTTTCAGAATCTCAACACTGGCAGTTACGATGAATATTTTGAAGAACGCTTGAACGATCGCGAGAAAAGTGGAAGTTTTCACTCCTTCTCTTAAATGTGACTGAACTAATTTACTCGTTAGGTTAGGTTTTTGAGTAGATAAGTAGTCAGGGAGAACCCTAAGGACCCTCTAATATCAATAGATGTTTTGTACGCCCAAATGAGGCGGCTGCAAGTTAGTAGGAGATTTCTGATTTTTCAGTTGTTGTTTTGATTACAATTGTATCCATTTTAATTTTGAATGAAGACAAAAAAGTAAAATTGACGCAATGCATGGTGTGGACATTGTTTGCAATTCCCTGTTATCGTGTTTTCATGAATGAATGAATTTCGTTACGAGTAAAAAAAACTGTGAATGTTAGTGTAAGTTTCAATTGTTTCTCTTCTGTTGAATCGGTGCAAGGTGTGGACACAAAATGAAAAGAGTGCATTGACGGGATTTGTTTCGGTTCTGAAGCTCAAAAGAGATAGCACGAAACTTTCCCTTTGCAAGGAGTGAAAAGTGACTGCTGCAAGATGTGCACAACCATCCACAGGAACTCAAATATTGTGTAAGAATCTGTTGCATGGTGTACACCGAGCAAAAGGAGAATGCCAGGAGGGAGAGAAGAATTTTTTTTCAAGAAATCCTTCGGATCTAAGTTATTGAAAATCCCTGAAATGTGAGTGTGTGGGAATTCAAAAATTTCACGATGTCCAAGTTCAGGAAGGATAGCACTTTTTAGAAGTGTAGTCGAGGTCCAAGAGATAGACTCGCGGGAGGTTCAAAGGTAAAAAACTTTGAAGAATTAGAAAATTTTATAAGTCAGAAGAAATCAGAAGCTCAGGAGGGGGAGGGAGAGTGGTCGTAGGATCACAGCGCAAAGGATCAACAATCGTCTAATCAGAACAAGGTGCACAAGGTTTAACACTTCTCACACACAAGAGAGAGAACTCATCAAGGTTTGAGACTTAATATTTTCGAAGCCCAAAGATCCCAAAATTCGAAGTGAAATCTCAGTCGTTCGATCATATGAAGCAGGCTTGAGCCGTCAGATTGTCCGAATTGAACCTTAGGCATCGGATCAATCAGGTGAATCTGAGATGTCATATATTGTGAGCTCAGGAGGAAGCAATTTGAAAGTTGAGATTCCCGAAGCGCGAAGATTCGGAGAGCTGAAGCTAATCTGGACCGTTATATCCAGAAGGGTACGTGTCGGTAGGTCGTGAGATCTGCAAGAAGAAAAAGGACCAAAAGGTGAAGCGGTAAAAACATCCCAAGCCTAAAGAGCCAAAGAGTCGAGAGTCGTCGATCTGTAAGTGGACAGTTCTCAGCAGATCCCAAGATTGTTGAATCCTGAAGACTCGAAGTAATTCTTGATCGTTATATCAGGGGAGACGTGGCCTAGATCTAAGAGCTCCGAGTAAATACCCGAAGAAATTCATGATCGTCAGATGAAAGTGAGACATGGTGTAGATCTGTGAACTCCAAGTAAAGACCTGAAGTAATCCTCAATTGTCAGATCAAGGTGACACGCTTCAGTAGATTATAACCTTCAGAATAAAAGCCATTGGGAAAAATAAGTTTGATATTTGAGATCTCAGAAGTATGAAGACCCGAAGGAGATCTAGACCGTCGATCGAGAAGATGGTTGTAGGAACGTTGATTTGAGTCAAAAGGTCAAATGATCGAAATAGAGGTAGGGTCATTGATTGAGGAGGATAGGTGTTCGCAGATCGTCAAATCTGGAAGCTTGGAGTATGAAAGAAAGCGATGTTTGATATTCCAAAGCCCGGAATTCTGGAATCGTGAAGAGATCACATCTGTTGATTTAGGAGGGGAAGATATGGTCCGCGGATTTGGAAAGAGTAGATATGGACTATCATTTCAAGCAATACTGTTAAGATCAAGAGATCGATAGTCCCATAGAATTTTGGGGATTGAAGGTGCTTTAACTTTAACAACTAATCGCGTGGTCATGTGAGGTCATCGCTCAAGGTCACATATGAGGAGGGTCGGAGAGAAACGGCCCTAATGCCAACTTTGAGATTTTCTAGAACACGAAAGGGAAGTTTGCGGGTATCGTGAAGCTTGCACAGGAAGTCGAGAGGGCCTGTTTCTATTACATAACGAGACCAACAAGGTTCCAGAGAGTCGTTTGACTCTATAATCGAAGATCCTGACTGGGAGGTCACGCATCCCTTAGAAGAGAAGGGGGTCTACACCAAGTGGTATCAGACCATAAGTTTTTCTTGCAGACAGCAGGAAAAGGAGGAGAGACAAAATAACTCAAATTTGTACTCTGTGTGTGACAAACAATCAACACAATGCCACCGAGGAGATGAGTGGAACCACCTTTTGCCAATTGGGTTGTATAAAGGGAGATGCGAGAACTTCGTGCAAGATTAGAGGCGATGGAGGCAGTGCAGAGAAGAGCACCTGATGTTGGAGACATCAGTGATGCATAGAGTGAAGAAGTAGAAGTCAAATAAACTGCAGGAGAGGATGTTGTCAAAGAACGTTTGCTAAGAGAATTTGTTAGATTGGAAACCAGAGCCAATATAGAGGTCCCAATGTATGAAGGAAATTTAGATGTTGAAGAACTGCTAGATTGGATAAAATCCATGGACAAACATTTCGACTATGGATATTTAGATGAAGATAAAAAGGTGAAACATGTTGTCACCGGGCTAAAAGGATATGCAACACTGTGGTGGGGTGAGCTATAGGCTGAGAGGAGAATAAAAGGAAAACATAAGATAAATAATTGGGACATAATGGTAGCCAAGATTAAGGCTAAGTTCATGCCCAAAGATTATCAGATCAATTTCTTCAGGAAGTTGCAAAACCTGAGAAAGAAGGGTATGATAGTTAAGGAGTGCAAAGGGGGTTCTATAGGCTGAAAATCAGAACTAGACAAAGAGAGAAAGATGAAGAAAAAGTTTCCAGATATATAAGTAGCTTGAGGTATGAAATCCAAGATGAGCTCAGCATGATGTCAGTAAGGACAGTGGATTATACTTACCAGTTTTCACTGAAGGTAGAGGAGAAGTTGGCCAGAAAACAAATCCAGCGAGGAAGAGGTAAAATCCCATCCCCAAACAAAGGCAAGGAGGTTACCCATGACAAGGCACATAAGTCTAAGGATGAGACTGAGAAACCACATAGTCACTCGAAAGGAGGAGGAAGTTCTCGAGGAAGACATGGAGGTGGAAGAAGTTCTTCTAGAAGAAGAGGAAGAAGAAGAGGAGGAGAAGTAAGATGTTTTTCTTGTGGAAAGATAGGGCACATGTATTGTGAATGTCCCAAGAAAAATAAAGAAGGAGGAGGCGAAGCTCACATTTCATAAGCGCAGAGAAGGAATTTTGAAGCAGAAGGAGCAAAGGATGGAACATCCCTGATGTTGAGAAAGGTTCTCTTAATACTAGAGGCAGAAGTTGAAAATCCAGTGCAGAGGAACAGTCTCTTTAGAACAGCTTGCAAGACTAAAGACAGACTATGCAAGGTGATAATTGACAGTGGGGGCACTGATAACTTAGTATTCACAAAGATGGTGGAGAAATTGGAGTTGGAGACAACTGCCCATCCGAAGCCATACAAAGTCTCATGGTTGCATAAAGGACACCATGTAATGGTTACTAAACAATTCTTGGTTGAATTTAAAATAGGAGGATATAGAGATGAAATTCTATGTGATGTAATTCCCATGGATATATGCCATATTTTTTTGGGAAGCCCATGGCAGTTTGACAGGAATGTCATTCATGATGGGAGAAAGAATACATAAACCTTAGAGAAGAATGGTAGAACACACATGTTTCTGCCAATAAAGGAGAAGATGGTGAAAGAGGAATCCATCACAGGCATACTTCTCATGAGCGGGAAGGAACTTCTTAAAGAAGTTAAGAAAGAATAGGACATGCAGTTTGTTGTGGTGAGGAAACCCGGAGTTATCCTTACAAGTACTTCGATGCATAATTTTCCTGAAGAAGTTCAGGAATTGTTGGATAATTTTGTTGACATAGTGGTGGATGAGTTTCCTAACTCATTTCCACCTATGAGAAGTATCATCCATCATATTGATTTGATACTAGGAGCAAGTCTGTCAAACAAAGCAGTGTACAGATTAACACCTCAAGAGAATGAGGAAGTAAACAACCAAGTCCAGGAATTGTTAGATAAGGGTTTGGTCAGAGAGAGCTTAAGTCCATGCGCAGTACCAACTGTTTTGAGTCTAAAGAAGGATGGAGTATGGAGAATGTGTACAGACTTCTATTACCAAAAATGAATGATTTAATGGATTGTTTAAGTGGAGAATTTTTTTTTTCTAAAATAGATTTGAAAAGTGGGTATCACCATATTAGAATGAGAGAAAGTGATGACTAGAAGACATCCTTGAACACAAATGAAGGTTTGTATGAATGGCATGTTATTCCATTTGTCTTAACAAATTCCCCGAGTAATTTTATGAGGTTGATGAACGAAATACTGAAAGATTTCATTGGCAAGTTTGTGGTTGTGTATCTGGATGATATATTGATCTTTACCAGGAATACAGAGGAGTATTTGAGGCACCTAACACTAGTGATGAGGAGACTACAACAGGAGAAGTTGTTGATAAATATGAACAAGTCCTCTTTTATGAAGACATAACTCATTTACTTGGGTTTTGTGCTCTCGTCAAATGAACTGAAGATGGATCCAGAGAAGGTGAAAGAAATCAAAGAATGGTCGTCACCAAAGAGTATGTTTGAGGTAAGGATCTTCCATGGATTAGCAAGCTTATATAGAAAGTTCATCAGAGATTTCAGTGGAATTTGTGCACCAATGATGGATATAGTGAAGAAGAACCACAAGTCTTTTAAATGGACAGAGGAGGTCGAGAGGAGATTCAATACACTGAAGACGAAAATATCAAAAGAACAATTTTGGTCCTGCCAAATTTTGAAAAGACATTTCAGGAGAGATGTGATGCAAGTGGAGTTGTAATTGGAGTCCTTTTGAACTAGGATAATAGACCTGTTGCCTATTTCAATGAGAATTTGAATGAGACTAAGAGAAAATACTCCACATATGATAAGGAGTTTTATGCCATAATTCAAGCCTTGAAGAAATGGAGACATTACCTTGTCGCACAGGAATTTGTCTTATATAGCGATAACCAGGCTTTACAATTTATAACCAGACAAGAAAAATTGAATCAGAGGAATGAAAAATGGGTTGTGTTTATGAAAAATTTTACTTTTGTCATAAAACATATCGCTGGGAATGATAGAAAAGTTATTGATGCATTAAACGAGAGATGTTTGATTCTACCGGAATTTCAGGTGAAGACCTTGGGATTTGAACACCTTAAGGATATGTATTGTGATGATGCAGATTTAAAGGAAGCATATGACGCATGTGCAAATCATGTGTCGGGAGACAAAATATAGTGGGCAGAGTACATGATTCAAGAGGGATTGTTGTTCAAGGGAAATCAATTGTGCATACCAAAATTCTCAATGAGGGATAACCTTTTGAAGGAGAAGCATAGTGGAGGATTGGCTGGACATTTTGGCCATGATAAAACATTTTCACAGTTGAGCAGTTCATACTATTGGCCAGGTATGAGAACATAAGTGATAAATTTTGTGAACAGATGTAGAATTTGCCAACATGAAAAAGGAAAAATACAGAACATTGGATTGTATCAACCATTTCGAATACCAGAGAGGCCTTGGGATGAAATAAGCATGGATTTTGTGTTGCGACTGCCAAGAACGCAAAGAGGGTTTGATTCCTTATTTGTGGTGGAGGAAATATATTTAAAGATGGCACACTTTATCCCATGCCATAATAATAGTGATGCAACACATGTTACAAATCTGTTTTTCAAGGAAGTTGTGAGACTTCACAGACTACCCAGAAGCATTCTCTCGGACAAAGACACTAAATTTGTTGGTCACTTTTGGAGAACGTTGTGGAATAAATTGGGGACATATTTGTCCTTCATTTCATCTTATCACCCTCAGACAGATGGGAAGACTGAGGTAGTAAACAAAATTTTGGGAAACTTATTGAGGAGTCTGGTCACTAAGCATCATAATCAATGGGATCTGATTCTTCCACAAGAAGAATTTGCATACAATGACTCACCAAACAGGAGCACTGGAAAGAACCCATTACAAATATCGTATGCAATGAAACCTAGAGGAGTATTTGAGTTGAGAAACTTGGGACATAGTGAGATCAGGAGCATTGGAGTAGAAGATTTTGCTGCAGAAATGAAGAAGCTCCATAGCCAGATCAGAGGACAGTTGCAGAGTTCTAACCAAGAGTAAAATCACAGAGTTGATCAACATCACAAAGAACTTTAATTTGAAGTAGGAGATCAAGTTCTGGCACATCTTAGGAAATAAATGTTTCCTAGGGGAACATATAACAAGTTAAAAATGAAGAAGATAGGACCATGTAAGATCTTTAGGAATTTTGATGCAAACACCTATGAGATTTTGCTTCCAGATGATGTGGGCATATCGCCCATATTCAACGTTTCAGACATGTATCCTTACAAGAAAGATGACACAGAGGGATCTGAATATCAAAAGAACATTCAGTGGGAGAGACAAATGCCTATAGTAGAAAAACCATAGATGGAGAAGATCGTTGATCAGAGGATTAGAAAAAAGACTAGGAGGAAGACCTATTTTGAATATCTGGTCAAGTGGAAGGGACACCCAATAGAAGATGTCAGTTGGGAAAATGAAGCTCATATCCAGAAGCATGGAAAGTTAGTGTTGGAGCTCATGGATAGGAGTCCATGAATTTTTGTCAAGGGCAGTATCATGTAGTAGAATCGTTAGCGAGCACATGGAGAAGGACCACTCAACGCCGGGGAATATTTTCATAATCTCAACGCTGGCAGTTACAGTGAATATTTTGAAGCACGCCTGAACTCAGTGACGAAAAATATTTTGAGGCACACATGAATGATCGTGAGCAAACTTGGAGTTTCCACTCGTGCTCTAGAATGTGACTGAGCTAAGATAGTCATTAGGTTAGGTTTTGGAGTAGACAAGTAGTCGAGAGGAACCCTACGGACTCTCTGAGATAAATAGAGGTTTTGTATGCCGAAATGAGGCAGCTGGAAGTTAGTAGGAGATTTCATATTTTTCAGTTCTTGTTTTGATTATAGTTGTATCCATTTTACTTTTGAATGAATATAACAGAGGAAAATTGACCCAATGCATAGAGTGGACATTGTTTGCAATTCCCTGTTATTGTGTTTTCATGAATGAATGAATTTTGTTACGAGTAGAAAAAAATTGTTAATGTTAGTATAAGTTTCAATTGTTTCTCTTATGTTGAATTGGTACAAGGTGTGCACACAAAATTCAAGGCGTGCATTGACGAGATCTATTTCAGTTATGAAGCTCATAAGAGATAGCATGAAACTTTCCCTTTGCAAGGGGTGTTGATCTGGATTATTTTCGACACGAAATGAGGCAAGAGATATAATAAAGAAATGCATCGAGATATCATGGATATCCAATAATATAACATAAATATATCATAGATGAAACCATAAACACATATATACAGCAATACACGATTTCTATTAATGAAATAAATGTACAGAGACTGTAAAAATACAGAGTGAAAGACTCGCTAGAATGGTGGCAGTTTATCTCTGAGAAGAGATGTGACGACTACTCACATTCACAAGAATATGATTACAATGAGGCTCTGAAGGCCTTTTTACAATAAACAGGAATTCCAAAAACACTAGAAATCTGAAAACCTAACCCTAGGAGATGAAGCGCCAAAAGTCATGTGGGCCCTGTTTGTGTAAGTTAGTACATCAACTTCCTGGGGTCATAACTTTTTCATATGATATCCGTTTTAGCCGTATGATAGCCTGTTTGAAAGGTATCATCAAGGAGACTCATTTTTAGGTCTCAAACATACCTTTGGATATCATGGAGAATCTTGATCCCAAAAAACCTTCATTTGGGCCCTCAAAATCGTCTTAGAAGTTAAAACTGCTAAAAATAGTAAATTGTCAAAATTGCGAGAAAACTATTTTGAGCTAGTTCAAAAAGGTGGGTGGCCACTGATATCCACCTGGATCAATCCTCCCTCCTTAGGAATAAATGGTATCCATTGTGTTGAGTGCCCAGGGGAGAGGAAAAGGCATTTTCTGAATCTGAATCTTGGTGAGTTGCTTGCCTTGTTGGAGACGTCGCGCTGCTCGGTTTATGGAAGGCTATCACAAGCATGTGGTTGGAAGGGTTGGACCTTTTTAATTAGTCTAGATACATGATATTATTTTGTGCAGAAGAAATATTTACACTTTTATACAATCTTGTCGACCTACTTATGTTGGATAGAAGGGGCTTGGGTTGAGGCTGTAGTGGTTGCAGTATCCTTTCGTTCACCTTTTGAACAAATTGTGAAGAAGATGAATTTTGTAGTGAGAGATACTACCTTGAGACACATTTTAGGTGGAACATTATTCGAAACTACCTCTAGTATTCTGTAGAGATGACCCCCCAGAGAAAAAATGACACTGCGGGGTCGAGACTCATAAACATCATGGCAGTTCCACATATATGGTTGTCCCAAGAGAACATCACAAACATACAGTGGGGAAGCATCACATAATACCTCATCCTTGAAGGGTTGGATGTTGTATGACAATAGAAACTATTGGCTGACATGAAGATCTCGTCCTTGGAAAATCCACCCATTGTTGTATGGTTGTGTGTGTGGTGTTGTCGACAATCCCAATTGTTTGATGACCTCTGCTAAGATGAGGTTCTTATGGCTTCCGTTATCAGCAATAAAATGCAGTGGGGTACCCTTCACCCACATTTGTGAATGAAAAAGTCACTCCCTCTCTTCAGGATCTGTTGGTTCTTCTGGTTGAATTGTTGTGGTTGTGACAATAGTAGTGGGGTCTGCGTCGATGATCTGTCTTTTACCAGTATTTTAAGAATCAGATTTTGAATCAAGGTTATGCTCCTTGTCTTTGATTTCGGCCACCAATGACTTTTTTGAGCGACATTCATCGATGTTGTGCCAGGAGATTTTGTGGAAATCATACAATTTTCTAGTGTCCTTCTTTGTCTTCCCATGACCCTTCTTTTCTTGTGGCTTGTATTGGTTTTAAGGATACTTTTTGTTAGGGCCGTCTTTATCATACTTTAGTTGTTGCGAATTTGCAAACCCGAACTCCCATTTGTTCTAGTGCTTGAATTTTTTCTCTATTTTAACAACATATCGATAAGCAAAACTGAGTGATGAGATGTCCAAGAAAACCATTTTTGTTTGGATGTATCTGTGTAGAGCCCCATGGTATTTCAGAACCAAATTTTGTTCAAAGTATTTGATACCCATCTTGGTGCACAAGGTATGGAAGGTATTGGCGAACTCTAGAAATGATTTCCCCCTCTCTTTCATAGTGTGGTCCATCTCATGTACTGGTCCTCATAGTTGCCAACAGGGTAATATTATTCCTTTACTGTGTCCACAAAAAAATCCCAAGTGGGCTCAACCCCATATATTCCAAACTCCTCCGTGGAAATTTTCTCCCTGTAAGTTTCCCACCAATGTTTAACATGGGGGAGAGATTTAAGGAGTGTGGAGGTGATCTTTTCTCGGTTGGAAAAATATTGAACAGAGAAATAACCGTCTAGCAGATTTAACCATTTGTCTAGGGCATCCGCATCTATCTAACCTTCAAATATGGGAATATCAAAATTAACCTGTACCTTCAAAGGAGAGATGCTTCCAAAGTGGTCTTTTTATGAAGATGTTCATATTGATATCTGCAGGTGTTGAAGGATGTGGGAACAATTCTAAATCATTTCGTCCCTCTGTCGCATGAGAGCTTGCTCAAGCAATATATTTATAGGATCGCCTGCTCCGTCGTTTTTATTTTCTTCCGCCATGGAGGATTTCTTGGGGGTGTGAGAGAAATTGTATTTAAGAGAGACAAGCTCGAGACCCAACTTGCAATACTCGGACCTCGTTAGGGACATGCAGTGAAAAATGATCAAGAGAAGTCTGCTTTGATACCACTGATCCGGATTATTTTCGACACGAAATGAGGGCAGAGATATAATAAATAAATGCACCAAGATATCATGGATATCCAATAATATAACATAAATGTATCAGAGATGAAACCATAAATAAAGAGATATAGTAATACATTATTTCTGAAGGTAACATGATGCAGGAGCATCGTTAGCGAGCATGCAAAGCAGGACCACTCAACGCCTAGGAATATTTTTAGAATATCAACGCTGACAGTTACCACGAATATTTTGAAGCACACTTGAACGATCACGAGTGAAGTGGGAGTTTCTACACCTTCTTTGAAATGTGACTGAACTAAGATACCCGTTAGGTTAGGTTTTGGAGTAGATAAATAGTCGAGGGGAACCCTAAGGACCCTCTTAGATAAATAGATGTTTTGTATGCCCAAATGAGGCAGCTCCAAGTTAGTTGGATATTTCTGATTTTTCAGCTGTTGTTTTGATTACAGTTGTATCCATTTTAATTTTGAATGAAGATAACAGAGGAAAATTGACCCAATGCATGGTGTGGACATTGTTTCCAATTCCTTGTTATTGTGTTTTCATGAATGAATGAATTTCATTACTAGTAGAAAAAAACTGTGAATGTTAGTATAAGTTTCAATTGTTTCTCTTCTGTTGAATCGGTGCAAGGTGTACACACAGAACCCAAGGAGTGCATTGAAGGAATTTGTTTCAGTTCCGAAGCTCAAAATAGATATCACAAAACTTTCCCTTTGCAAGGAGTGCAAAGTGACTCCTGCAAGATGTGCACAGTTGTCCGCAGGAACTCAAATATTGCATAAGAATCTGTTGGAAGGTGTACACCGAGCAAAAGGAGAATGCCAGGAGGGAGAGAAGATTTTTTTTTTAAATAAATCCTTCGGATCTGAGTTATCGAAAATCCTTGAAACGCAAGGAGTGTGTGGGAATCCAAAACCTTCACGATGTCCAAGCTCAGGAAGGATAGCGCTTTTCAGAAGTGTAGTCAAGGTCCGAGAGACGGACTCACGGGAGGTTGAAAGGTAAAAAACTTTGAAGAAATATAAATTTTTATAGGTCGGAAGAAATCAAAAGCTCGAGAGGGGGAGCGACAGTGGTCGTAGGATCACAAAGAAAAGGATCAACAGTTGTTTGATCAGAACAAGGTGCACAAGGTTTAACGCTTCTCACAGACAGGTGAGATAACTCATCAAGGTTTGAGACTTGAGATTTCCAAAGCCCAAAGAGTAGGAAATCCAAAGTGAAATCTCAGTCATTCGATCATATGAAGTAGGCTTGAGCCGTCAAATTGTCCGAAGTGAACCTTAGGCATCGTATAAATCAAGTGAATCTGAGCCGTTAGATATCGTGAGCTCAGTAGGAAGCAATTTGAAACTTGAGATTCTCGAAGCACGAAGAGGCGGAGATCCGAAGCTAATCTGCACCGTTATATCCAGAAGGGTACGTGTCAGCAAGTTGTGATATCTATAGGAAGGAAAAGGTGAAGCGTTAAAACACCCCAAGCCTAAAGAGATGAAGAGTTGAGACTCATTAATATGTAAGTGGACACTTGTCAGCAGATCCTGACATTGACGAACACTGAAGACCCAAAGTAATTCTTGAATGTTAGTTCAGGGGAGACGTGGCGTATATCTGAGAGCTCCGGGTAAATATCTGAAGAAATTCGTGACCATCATATCAAAGTGAGAGGTGGAATACATATGTGAACTCCAGGTAAAGACCTGAAGTAATTCTCGATCATCATATCAAGGTGACACACGTCAGTAGATTATAGCCTTCGGATAAAATCCATTAGGAAAAATAAGTTTGATATTTTATATCTCAGAAGTATGAAGACCCAAAGGAGATCTAGACCATCGATCGATAAGAGGGTTGCAGGACCGTTGATTTGAGTTAAAGGGTCAAATGCCCGAAATAGAGGTAGGGTCATTGATTGAGGAGGAAAGGTGTCTGCAGATCGTCAAATCTGGAAGATTGGAGTATGAAAGAAAACAAGGTTTGATATTTCAAAGCCCTGAAGTCCGGAATCATGAAGAAATAACATTTGTTGATTTAGGAGGGGTAGATATGGTCCATGTATTTGGAAAGAGTATATCTGGACCGTTAGTTCAGACAGTACCGTCAAGATCGGGATATCGACAGTCCCATAGCATTTTGGGGATCGAAGTTGCTTGAACTTTAAAAGATAATTGTGTGGTCATGTGAGGTCATTTCTCAAGGTCATATTTGAGGAGGGCCTGAGAGAAAAGTCCCTAACGCCAACTCTGAGATTTCACAGAACACGAAAGGGAAGTTCGCGGGTATCGTGAAACCTGCACAGGAAGTCGAGAGGGCACCTTTATAATACATAACGAGACCAGTAAGGTTCCAGAGAGACGTTTGACTCCAGAATCAAATATTCTGACTGGGAGGTCGTGCATCCCTTAAGAGAGAAGGGGGTATGCACCAAATGGTATCAGAGTAGAAGTTTTTCTTGCAGACAACAGGCAAAGGAGGAGAGACAAAAGAACTTGAATTTGTACTCTGTGTGTGAGAGACCTTCAACACAATGCCATCGAGGAGATGAGTGGAACCACCTTTAGCCAATCAGGTTGTAGAAAGGGAGATGCGAGAACTTTGTGAAAGATTAGAGGCGATGGAGGCAGTGTAGAGAAGAGCACCTGATGTTGGAGACATCAATGATGCATAGAGTGAAGAAGTAGAAGTCAAAGAAGCTACATGAGAGGATGTTGTCGAAGAACATTTTTTGAGAGAATTTGTTATATTGGGAACCAGAGCCAATATAGAGGTCCCAATGTATGAAGGCAATTTAGATGTTGAAGAGATTCTGGATTGGATAAGATCCATGGACAAACATTTCGACTATGAATATTTCAATGAAGAGAAAAAGGTGAAACATGTTGTCATCAGGCTAAAAGGACATCGAACATTGTGGTGGGGTCAACTGCAGGCTGAGAGGAGAAGCAAACGAAAACATAAGATAAATAATTGGGACATAATTGTAGCCAAGATGACGGCTAAGTTCATGCCCAAAGATAGTCATATCAATCTATTTAAAAAGTTGCAGAACCTGAGACAGAAGGGTATGATAGTTAAGGATTACACAGGGGGTTCTACAGGCTGAAAATTAGAACCGTACAAAGAGAGAAAGATGAAAAAAAAGTTTCTAGATATATAAATAGCTTGAGGTATGAAATCCAGGATGAGCTCAGCATGATGTCAATAAGGAGAGTGGAGGATTCTTATTAGTTTGCACTGAAGGCAGAGGAGAAGTTGGCTAGAAAACAAATCCAGCGAGGAAGAGGTAAAATGCCATCCCAAAACAAAGGCAAGTAGGTTACCCATGAAAAGGCACATAATTCTAAGGACAAGACTGAGAAACCACATAGTCACTCGGAAAGAGGAGGAAGTTCTCGAGGAAGACAGGGTGGTTGAAGAAGTTCTTCTAGAGGAAGAGGAAGAAGCAGAGGAGGAGAAGTAAGATGTTATGTCTGTGGAAAGACAGGGCACATGTCTTGGGAATTTCCCAAGAAAAATAAAGAAGGAGGAGGTGAAGCTCACATTTCATAAGCACAGAGAAGGAATGTTGAAGCAGAAGGAGAAGAGGATGGAATATCTGTGATGTTGAGAAAGGTTCTCTTAAGACCAGAGGAAGAAGCTGAAAATACAGTGCAAAGGAACAGTCTCTTTAGAACAACTTGCAAGACTAAAGACAGAGTATGCAAGGTGATAATTGACAGTGGGAGCACTGATAACTTAGTATCCACAAAGATGGTGGAGAAATTGGAGCTGGAGACAACTGCACATCCGAAGCCATACAAAGTCGCATGGTTGCAGAAAGGACATCAGGTAATGGTTACTAAACAATGCTTGGTTGAATTTAAGATAGGAGGATATAGAGATGAAATTCTATGTGATGTAATTCCCATGGATATATGCAATATTGTTTTGGGAAGGCCATGGCAGTTTGACAGGAATTTCATTCATGATGGGAGGAAGAATACATAAACCTTAGAGAAGAATGGTATAACACACATGTTGTTGCCAATAGAGGAGAAGAAGGTGAAAGAGGAAGCCATCACAAGCATACTTCTCATGAGAGGGAATGAACTCCTAAAAGAAGTTAAGAAAGAATAGGACATGGAAATTTTTGTGGTGAGGAAACCCAGAGTTGTCCTTACAAGTAATTTGATCGATGATTTTCATGAAGAAGTTCAGGAATTGTTGGATAATTTTGTTGACATAGTGATGGATGAGCTTCCTAACTCATTTCCACCTATCAGAAGTATCAACCATCATATTAATTTGATACCAGGAGCAAGTCTGCCAAACAAATATGCATACAGATTGAAACCTTGAGAGAATGAGGAAGTAAACAACCAAGACCAGGAACTGTTAGACAAGGGTTTGGTCAGAGAGAGATTAATTCCATGCGCAGTACCAACTATATTGAGTCCAAAGAAGGATGGAGGATGGAGAATGTGTACATACTTCCATTACCAAGAATGGATGATTTAATGGATTGTTTAAGTGGAGCAAATTTCTTTTCTAAAATAGATTTTAAAAGTGGGTATCACTAGATTAGAATGAGAGAAGGTGATGACTGGAAGACATCCTTTAAGATAAATGAAGGTTTGTATGAATGGTTTGTTATGCCATTTGTCTTAACAAATTCCCCGAGTACTTTTATGAGGTTGATGAATGAAATACTGAAAGATTTCATTGGCAAGTTTGTGGTTTTGTATCTGGATGATATATTGATAGTTAGCAGGAATAAAGAGGAGCATTTGAGGCACCTGACACTAGTGATGAGGAGACTACAACAGGAGAAGTTGTTGATAAATCTGAACAAGTCCTCTTTTATGAAGACATAACTCATTTACTTGGGTTTTGTGATCTCTTCAAATGAACTGAAGATGGATCCAGAGAAGGTGAAAGAAATCAAAGAATGGTAATCACTAAAGAGTATGTTTGAGGTAAGGATCTTCCATGGATTGGAAAGCTTATATAGGAAGTTCATCAAAGACTTCAGTTCAATTTGTGCATAAATGATGGATACAGTGAAGAAGAACCACAAGTCTTTTAAATGGACAGAGGAGGTCGAGAGGAGATTCAATATACTGAAGGAGAAAATATCAAAAGACCAATTCTGGTCTTTCCAGATTTTGAAAAGACATTTCAGGAGAGATATGATGCAAGTGGAGTTGCAATTGGAGCAGTTTTGATCTAGGATAATAGACCTGTTGCCTATTTCAATGAGAAGATGAATGAGACTAAGAGAAAATACTCCACATATGATAAGGAGATTTATGACATAATTCAAGCCTTGAAGAGATAGAGACAATACCTTGTCCCACAGGAATTTGTCTTCTATAGCATTAACTAGGCTTTACAATTTGTAACCAGACAAGAAAATTTGAATCACAGGAATGCAAAATGGGTTGAGTTTATGAAAAATTTTACTTTTGTCATAAAATATATCGTTGGGAATGCTAACAAATTTATTGATGCATTAATCGAGAAATTTTTGATTCTACAGGAATTTCAAATGAAGACCTTGGGATTTGAACACCTTAAGGATATGTATTGTGATGATGCAGATTTCAAGGAAGCATATGAAGCATGTGAAAATCCTATGCCGGGAGACAAAATCTAGTGGGCAGAGTACATGATTCAGGAGGGATTGTGGTTGAAGGGAAATATGTTGTGGATACCAAAATTCTCAATGAGGGATAACCTTTTGAAGAAGAAGCATAGTGGAGGATGTGCTGGACATTTTTGCCATGATAAAACATTTGCACAATTGAGCAGTTCATACTATTGGCCAGGTATGAGAACATAAGTGATAAAGTTTGTGAACAGATGTAGAATCTGTGAACATGAAAAAGGAAAAATACAGAACATTGGATTGTATCGACCATTTCCAATACCAGAGACGCTTTGGGATGAAATAAGCATGGATTTTGTGTTGGGATTGCCAAGAACGCAAAGAGGGTTTGATTCCATATTTGTGGTGGTGGAAATATTTTCAAAGATGGCACACTTTATCCCATGCCAGAATACCAGTGATGCAACACATGTTGCAAATATGCTTTTCAAGGAAGTTGTGAGACTTCACAAACTATCCAAAAGTATTGTCTCGGACATAGACACTAAATTTGTTGGTCACTTTTGGAGAACGTTGTGGAATAAATTAGGGACATATTTTTCCTTCAGCTCATCTTATCACCCTCAAGCAAATGGGCAGACTGAGGTAGTAAAGAAAATTTTGGGAAACTTATTGAGGAGTCTAGTCACTGATCATTATAATCAGTTGGATCAGATTCTTCCACTAGAAAAATTTTCATACAATGACTCACCAAACAGGAGCATTGGAAAGAGCCCATTCCAAATATTGTATGGAATGAAACCTAGAGGAGTATCTGAGTTGAGAGACTTGGAACATAGTGATATCAGGAGCGTTGGAGTAGAAGATTTTGCTAAAGAAATGAAGAAGCTCCATAGCCAGATCAAAGGATAGTTGCAGAGTTCTAACCAAGAGTACAAGCGCAGAGCTGATCAACATCACAAAGAACTTCAATTTGAAGTAGGACATCAACTTTTGGCACATCTTAAGAAATAAATGTTTCCTAAGGGAACATATAACAAGTTAAAAATGAAGAAGATAGGACCATGTAAGATCTTGAGGAATTTTGATGCAAACACCTATGAGATTGAGCTGCCAGATAATGTGGGCATATCGCCCATATTCAACGTTTTAGACCTGTAAACTTACAGGAAAGATGACACAGAGGGATATGAATATCAAAGGAACATTCAGTGGGAGAAACAAATTCCTATAGCATAAAAACCAGATATGGAGAAGATCGTTGATAAAAGGATTGGAAAAAAGACCAGAAGGAAGACCTATTTCAAATATCTGGTCAAGTGGAAGGGACACCCAATAGAAGATGTCAGTTGGGAAAATGAAGCTCATATCCAGAAGCATGGGAAGTTGGTGTAAGAGCTCATGCATAGGATTCCATGAATTTTTTTCAAGGGGATTATGAGGCTGGAGAATCTTTAGCGAGCACGCGGAGCAGGACCACTCGGCGCCTGGGAATATTTTTGGAATCTCAACGCTGGCAGTTACGGAGAATATTTTGAAGCATGCCTGAACTTAGTGCCGAAAAATCTTTTGAAGCACACTTGAACGATCGTGAGCGAACTGGGAGTTTCCACTCTTGTTCTGGATTGTCACTGAGCTAAGACAGTCATTAGGTTAGGTTTTGGAGTAGACAAGTAGTCGCGGGGAACCCTAAGGACTCCCTGATATAAATAAAGGTTTTGTATGCCCAAATGAGGCAACTACAAGTTAGTAGGAGATTTCATATTTTTCAGTTCCTGTTTTGATTACAGTTTTATCCATTTTACTTTTGAAATAATATAACAGAGGAAAATTGACCCAATGCATGGTGTGGACATTGTTTAGAATTCCTTGTTATTGTGTTTTCATGAATGAATGAATTTTGTTACGAGTAGAAAGAAATTGTGAATGTTAGTATAAGTTTCAATTGTTTCTCTTCTGTTGAATTAGTGCAAGGTGTGCACACAAATTCAAGGAGTGCATTGTCGGGATCTATTTCGGTTCTAAAGCTTAGAAGAGATATCATGAAACTTTCCCTTTGCAAGGAGTGTTGATTTGGATTATTTTTGGCACGAAATGAGGGTAGAGATATAACAAAGAAATGCACCAAGATATCGTAGATATCCGATAATATAACATAAATATATCAGAGATGCAACCATAAAAATAGAGATACAGTAATACATGATTTCTATTAATGAAATAAATGTACAAAGACTGTAAAAATACAGAGTGAAAGACTCGCTAGAATGGTGGAAGCTTATCTCTGAGAAGAGATGTGACGACTACTCGCATTCACAAGAATATAATTACAATGAGGCATTGAAGGCCTTTTTACAATAAATTGGAATTCCA
The DNA here is from genome assembly GCA_000966675.3 of Picea glauca. Classification (NCBI taxonomy): domain Eukaryota; kingdom Viridiplantae; phylum Streptophyta; class Pinopsida; order Pinales; family Pinaceae; genus Picea; species Picea glauca. Next base: position 246,923 of record JZKD02S0590264.1, on the reverse strand, counting down.
AAAACACTAGAGATCCGAAAACCTAACCCTAGGAGATGAAGCGCCAAAATTCATGTGGGCCCCGTTTGGGTAAGTTAGTACATCAACTTCCTGGGATCGTAACTTTTGCATACGATCTCCGTTTTAGGCGTATGATAGCCCGTTTGAAAGGTATCATTGAGGAGATTAATTTTTTGGGCTCACTCATACCTTCAGATATAATTGAGAAGCTTTATCCTGAAAAAGCATCATTTGGGCCCTCTAAATCGTATCGAAAGTTAAAACTGCTAAAAATAGTAAATTGCCAAAATTGTGAGAAAAATATTTTGATCCAGTTAAAAAAGGTGGGTGGCCACCGATATCCACCTGGATCAATCCTCCCTCCTTAGGAATAAATGGTCTCCATTGTGTTGATTTCCCAGGGGAGAGGAAAAAGCGTTTTCTGAATCTGAATCTTGGTGAGTTTCTTACCTTGCTAGAGATGTCGCGATGCTCGATTTGTGGAAGGCTATCACGAGCATGTGGCTAGAAGTGTTGGACATTTTTAACCAATCTGGATACATGAGTATTTTGTGCAGAAGAAATATTTACACTTTGCTACAATCTTTTCGACCTTCTTCTGTTGGATAGAAGGTGCTTGGGTCAAGGCTGTAGTGGTTGCAGTATCCTTTCGTTCACCTTTTGAACAAATTGTGAAGAAGTTGAATTTTGTAGTATGAGATACTACCTTGAGACACTTTTTAGGTGGAACATTAGTCGAAACTACCTCTGGTATTCTGTAGAGATGACCCCCCAGGGAAACAATGACACTGCGAGGTTGAGACACATAAACATCATGGTACTTCCACATATATGGTTGGCCCAAGAGAACATCATAGACATACAGTGGGGACACATCACATAATGCCTCATCCTTGAAGGGTTGGATGTCGTATGACAATTGAAACTGTTGGCTGACATGAAGATCTCATCGTTGGTGAAGCCACCCGATGTTGTATGGTTGTGGGTGTGGTGTTGTCAACAATCCCAACTGTTTGACGACCTTTTCTGAGATGAGGTTCTTCTATCTTCCGCTATCAACAATAAAATGAAATGGGGTCCCCTTTGCCCACATCTGTGAATGAAAAATTCACTCCCCCTCTTCAGGATCTGTTAGTTCTTATGGTTGAATTGTTGTGGTCACGACAATAGTAGTGGGGTCTGTGTCGATGATCTGTCTTTTACCAGTATTTTCAGAATCAGATTCTGAATCAGGGTTCGGCTCCTTTTTTTTTATCTCAGCCACTAATGATTGTTTTGAGTGAAATTCATCAGTGTTGTGCTAGGGGATTTTGTGGAAATCACACCATTTTCCGGTGTCCTTCTTTGTCTACCCGTGACCCTTCTTTTCCTATGGCTTGGACTAGTTTTCGGGAGACTGTTTGTTAGGGTTGTCTTTGTCATACTTTGGTTTTTGTGGATTTGCAAAGACGAACTCTCATTTGTTCTGGTGCTTAAATTTTTTCTCTATTTTAACAAAATATCAATTAGCAACACCGAGTGATGAGATGTCCAAAAAAACCATTTCAGTTTGGATGTATCTGTATAGAGCCCCACGGTATTTCGGAACCAAATGTCATTCAGAGTCTTTGATACCCATCTTGGTGCGCAAGGTATGGAAGGTATTGGTGAACTCCGAAACTGCATGGCCCCTCTCTTGCCGGAATGTGGTCCATCTCATGTACTGGTCCTCATAGTTTCCAACAGGGTAATACTGTTCCTTTTCTATGTCCACAAAAAAATCCCAAGTGGGCTTAGCCCCATATATTCCAAACTCCTTCATGGAAATTTGCTCCCAGTAATTTTCCCACCAATGTTTGACATGGAGAAGAGCTTTAAGGAGTGAAAAGGTGATATTTTCCCTGTCGGAAAAATGGTGAACATAGAAATAACCGTCTAGTAGATTTAACCATTTTTCTAGGGCATCCACATCTATCTGACCTTCAAATATGGAAATATCAAAATTAACCTGTACCTTCAAAGGAGAGGTGATTACAAAGTGGTTTTTTGATGAAGATGTTCTTGTTTCTATCGGCAGGCGTTGAAGGATGTGGGAACAATTCTCCATCATTTAGTCCCTATGTCACGTGAGAGCTTTCTCAAGCAACATATTTATAGGATCATTTGCTCCGTCATTTTTCTTTTCTTCCACCATGGAGGATTTCTTGGGGGTGAGAGAGCAATTTTATTCAAGAGAGATAAGATCGAGACCCAACTTTCTATACTCGGACCTCGTCAGGGACATGTACTGAAAAATGATCAAGAGCAGCTTGCTTTGATACCGCTGATCTGGATTATTTTTGTTACGAAATAAGGGCGGAGATATAATAAATAAATCCATCGAGATATCATGGATATCCAATAATATAACATAAATGTATCATAGATGCAACCATAAACACAGAGATATAATAATACACAATTTCTATTAACGAAATAAATGTACAGGGACTGTAAAAATACGGAGTGAAAGACTTGCTAGAATGGTGGCAGCTTATTTCTGAGAAGAGATGTGACGGTTACTCCCATTCGCAAGAATATTATCACAATGAGGCTCTGAAGGAATTTTTACAATAAAAATTTATGCCAAAAACCCTAGACATCCAAAAACCTAACCATAGGAGACGAAGCGCCAAAAGTCATGTGGGCCCCGTTCAGGTAAGTTAGTACATCAACTTCCCAGGGTCGTAACTTTTGCATACAATATTTTTTTTAGGTGTATGATATCAGTGAGGAGATTCATTTTGGGGGCTCAATCATGCCTTCGGCTATCAATCAGAAGATCGATCCTGAAAATCCTTCATTTGGGCCCTCAAAATGGTCCCGAAAGTTAAAACTGCTAAAAATAGTAAATTGTCAAAATTGCCAGAAAATTGTTTTAAGCCAGTTGAAGAAGGTGGGTTGCCACCAATATAAACATGGATCAAGTGAAAAGTGACTTCTACAAGGTGTTCACATTCGTCCACAGGAATTTGAATCTTGCGTAAGAATCTGTTGCAAGGTGTACATCAAGCAAAAGGAGAACGCTAGGAGAGGGAGAAGAATTTATTTTCAAGAAATCCTTTGGATCTGAGTTATCAAAAATCCCTGAAATACAAGGAATGAGTGGGAAGATGAAACCTTCATGAATTCCAAGCTCAAGAGGGATAACACTTTTCATAAGTGTATTCGAGGTCCGAGAGACAGACTCGTGGGAGGTTCAAAGGTAAAAACCTTTGAAGACTTAGAAAATCCTCTAAGTCAGAAGAAATCAGAAGCTCAAGAGGGGGAGAGACACTGTGACAGTGGTCGTTGGATCAAAACGCAAAGGAGAAACAATCATCTAATCATAACAAGGTGCACAAGCTTTAATGCTTCGCACACACAGGAGAGAGAAATCATCAAGGTTTGAGACTTGATATTTCCAAAGCCCGAAGATTCGAAAAGCCGAAGTGAAATCTCAGTCGCTCGATCATCCAAAGCAGGCCTGAGCCATCAGATCGTTCGAAGTAAACCTCAGGCATCAGATCGATCAAGTGAATTTGAGCCGTCAGATATCGTGAGCTTAGGAGGAAGCAAGTTGAAACTTGATATTCCCGAAGCGTGAAGAGCCGGAGAGCCAAAGCTAATATGGAACGTTAGATCTAGAAGGTTACGTGTCGGTGGGTCATGAGATCTAGAGGAAGGAAAAAATTAAGAATTGAAACACCCGAAGCCCGAAGAGATGAAGAGCTAAGATTCGTCGATCTGTAAGTGGACACTTGTCAGAAGATCGCGAGCTCTGGGAAAATTGTAGTGGGGTTTCAGTTTGAGAACTGAGATTGTCGAATCTCGAAGACCCGAAGTAATTCTTGATCGTCAGATTAGGGGAGATGTGCCATAGTTCTGAGAACTCTGGGTAAATACCTGACGAAATTCGTGACCGTTAGATCAAATTAACATGTGGCGTAGATCTGTGAACTCCAGGCAAAGACCCGAAGTAATCCTCGATCGTCAAATCAAGGGGAAACACGTCAATAGATTATAGCCTTCAGATAAAATCCATTGGGAAAAAGAAGTTTGAGATTTGAGATATCAGAAGTCCAAATACCCGAAGGAGATCTTGACGATAAGAGGGTCGCAAGACCGTTGATCTGATTTAAAAGGTCAAACACCCGAAATAGAGGGAGGGTCGTTGATTGAGGAGGACATGTGTCCACAGATCGTCAACTCTGGAAGAGTGGAGTATGAAAGAAAGAGAGGTTTGATATTTCAGAGCCCCAAAGTCTAGAATCACAAAGAGGTCACATTCGTTGATTTAGGAGGGGAATATCTGGTCTGTGGATTTGGAAAGGGAAAATCTAGACCATCATTTCAGATAGTACCTTCAATATCGGGAGATCGTCGGTCCCATATCATTTATGGGATTGAAGGTGCGTGAAATTTAACAGCTAATCACATGGTCATGTGAGGTCATCGCACAAAATCACATATGAGGAGGGACCAAGAGAAATGGCACTAACTCCAACTCTGATATTTCACAGAATGTGAAAGGGAAGTTTGCGGGTATCGTGAAGCCTGCGTAGGAAGTCGAGAGGGCCTGTGTCTAATACAAAATAAGACCAGCAAGGTTTCATATAATTTCGAATCTAGAATCGAATATCCTAACCGAGAGGTTGTGCATACCTTAGGAGATAAGGGTTTCTGCACCATAACACATTATCATGTTGGTTTCCTGCATCAATAGTTGGACAAAGGGGTGTAGTACTCCTACCACATGGAATTGTACCCTCTTGACGACCTCACTTACTCTAATCATATGGAAACCCATTGTAAGTCCCTTGAGGTTCCTATGCACCTTGTAGAGTTTCTCAACAACATTCTCAAATCATTTTCCCTCCTTTGGTTTTTGTTCATTCTTGGCCTTGTGAAATTTTGGTTCCATCTTCGATGGAAAAAGTGGTCCCACATATGTATCATGACAATTTGATTATTAGTTACACTCCATACCAAAAAAATACATATCTCAAAAATCCAAAAATATTCTAAACTCGAAAAAATAAAAATAAAAAACACAAGGTCATTTTTCTTATCAATGTCTTCCAACTAAGCCCTGAGAGGTAGTGTGAGCTCAAGGTCATGTTTGAAATCAATGATTGCATACATATAGTCCTTAATCATGAAAATTCTCTCATCCAACCAATCAAAGAACTCCTATCCAAATGTGGTCAAAGGTAGGCCTCCATTGGGATGTGCCATATAATATGTCCATATCCTCATATTGGGCTTAGTAGACACAAATAATGGTGTGAAGATACAAGGTATCATATGAGGAATTATCTCAATGAAGAATGAAACTTATAACAACCCTAGCTAAATGATTGCTTAAGATTTATCAAGTATAATTAATTAAATAATTAACTGTCCTAATGTGTATTAGTTAAATGATGATTATTTATTAATAATATTAATTAATTAATTAATTATTGTTTAATATATGTTGATTAATTAATTAATTGATTAACTAACACATTTAATGTTTGGATAACAAATTAAAGGCTTAATAACTTTAATTTATTTATTATAAAACTTTACGTATGACAGGGGATAGGGTATTGAATGGAGGGATAAGGTAGTAAATGGAGGGATAAGGTGGGTGGCATTAAATGAAGGAGGAGGCATTGAATGGGAAAGGATATGAGGGGGCAGAGGCCTTCGGGAGATGATTATGAAATTTTGGGGAGGAGGAAGCATTATGGAAGATTAGAGACTGTATTTCCTGGTTGGTATTTTCTGTTTTTTTGGAAGTTTGGGTGGAATGTTACAGAGGTGCACCAGGTTGCTGGGAGTTTTGGGCTCGGGGGCCAAGAATCCTCACAGAATTCCTGGATCTAGGGAGTCGGACAGGCTCTGTTCCTAGCTGGCAAGGAGGAAGATTTGTTTTTGGGCAGAGCAACAGAGAGGACAACCAGAGATTGAGGAATTAGCATCAGATAGAGGTATGAATTTCATGAATTTGTTGTGTTATGTGGTTGTTAATTAAATTTACTTTAACGCTGTTAATAAATTTAATTTATGTCGAATAATAAATGATTATACGTTGATGATTGAATTGTATAGGATATAATTTCTTCATTATTTAATTTTAGCTTGTATTTTTATAAGGCTCTATGGGGACAGAGACCTTACACATGGTATCAGAGCCCGGTTTCAGAACTGAAACCTGGACTTGACCACCCACTTAACTGTGCAATCTGCTCCCAAACCTCTAACCTACAACCTAGAAACCAACAAATGTTCAGAATATTGTTAATGAACAAAGGTTATAAGCAAACACTGTCTATGAGTCTTTTCCATAGGGTAGCCTATACCATTTGTTTCTCTTTTCATGTTGTATTTGAAATGTTATATCCTGCAATGCTTCTAACTATAGACACAAAAAGAATTAAGTTGAAGGCAAGCATTACTGAAGTGAAAACTGAATAATAAATAATATATATATATATATATATATATAGAAGCAACTAAGAGCATGCCAAGAAAAGATATCAGAGAATGTCGACTACAAGCATCTCTGAAAAAAAACATGAGGAAATGAAAAGAACAGGGGAAAATCATGCCGTCACGACGACAACATATTGGGTGTAACTAATAAGAAAAGAAAAATTATTGGGCCTGCATGCCGAATTAGCCTATCAAGCATCGACGGTCTAAATCCACAATCCAACAGATGTCATCAACTCAACACACGGGTTAGCAATCACATGAAACACAAGTCAGTGCTGAAACCAATGCATACGCCAAAATAAAACTCCAAGTTCACAAGTCAAGTGCAATTTAACACATAAGACACCAAAGCCCAGCTCAAGAGCCAAGACTTTCCACTCCACTTGTCGCCCTTTAATCGAACCACCTTCAACACATTTCCGATAGGCAATGTCACAACTCCACTACGCACAAGGCACCAAGCACGAATGGATAGCCCAACTGCCAAAGAAGGGCTTTTACACATAAGAAAATGCCAATTGATCCCGAGGATTGAAAACCTGTAATTCATTGAACAAGTCAGGAAAGTAGGTTCGTTAAAAGGTTGTGTTATCTCATGTAAAATTTATGAAACCAAGGAAAAAAAAAAATTAATTAACAAATCTGAGCTCCCATACCACTACTGTAGGGAAACTTTTTAGAGCTCTAAGGATACAAACCATCTCGGCATAGTAATGGTCCATTTGATCTCTCACAGCTTCTTTACTCCACTTTCCCCATCTAACTGTAAAATTGGCTCCCTCAGTCCTATCTTCGCAGCCGCTCCTCTTCTCCCACCTAGTAATCGGTGCAAAGATCGAACCCACCCTGTGCATACCGTAGTGTTGCAAGGAAAACAGACAAACTAATATGAAGCATGTGATAGGAACAACTGCATATTCATGGTGTTCTCTTGCGTGAAAATGATCAAATCCCTAATTTATATTTCTCCAAAACAGAAAAAGAACACCATAAAAAAAAAAAGGCAACAGTTTTTTAGCGTGTACCTCTATGTATTTCTGCAATGCGGTGTAGTTAGTTTGTTATTCTAGATTCAATCCTTGTATGTGTATGTCAAGATTAAATAGGCAACAGAAGAAGAAAAAAAAAACTATCAAAGACGGGAAGCTTAAGTTGCAAAGAGAAAATCCCTTTTCACTGTTCGTAATCAAGATTAGGCACCAGACAATACACTTTGGTCTGGCCCTCAGTACTTCATGCGATCAAAACTTAACTGGATTTAGGGTTTTTGTGATATGAAACATCCCGTGAGTAGGGTTTTGAAAGTTCGAGCCCAGATAATGAAAAAAAAAACAAGGTGAAGTTTGCTAAAATAGTCCACCAAGGCTTTGAGAAGGCGTAGTTTGCTAAACGCATCAAACAAGGGACAGGAACCAAGCCCGCAGGCTAGTGCCAAAGCCAATGGAGGAGCCACAAGGGCCAGTTGTAAGTTCTCTAACGCATGCCATACACTGAGTCCCATGCACTACGTATGGAAGCCAAGCACCTGCATCAACATCCACTCAAAGCGGATCAGTAAAAAAAAAAACACCCAGAAACCCTCATTAAATCGTAGGTTTTCAAATCGAAACAAATCAACGCGACCTGCAACATCACTCACCAAAGCTGATGCCTAAGTCAAATGCCAAGCCACCGAGGAGAGGGGAGCACATATGCACATGACACATCAATGCGACCTGCAACCACCAACATTAAGCACCAGAAACCTAGCAGCCAAGAACCTGCAATCAACACAACACAGGTTAGCATCACAGAACACACAATTTTTTTTAGCTAAAAAAAAAAACCAACGCCAACGCCAAACAAACACACGGCGCCATAAGGAAAATATCCAAGTCAGCGCTTAGAGCCAAGCATCGAACCAACGAGGGAGGAGCCTCCAACCATCACCATAACTCCGTCGCAGTTGCAAAGTAGGAGAGCCTCATGGCGCATTCGCATAATGAGATAGTCGGCAGATGGATTAGGGTTTGGGTACAGAGACCGTGCGTTTAGGGTTAGGGAGGTGAAACTATGGTAGGGTTGGGGGCACATGGGCCTCATTCGAGGACCCACGATGCCCATTTCAAATTCAAATTTCTTTTCTTTTATTGTTTTAATTTTTTTTAATAATTTTTAATTTTTTTTAATTTTTTTTATTCTTTTTTGTTTTTTTGTTAGTTAAAATAATAATAATAATAATTAATTAAAATTAATTTATTATTTATCATTGCTTTAATTATTTAAATATTTAAATTATATGATATAGCTTTAAGTTAAAGGTATAAATTAATTTAATAATATATGTTTAAGTTAAAGGTTTTAAGTTAATCTAAATTAATTTTAAATAAGTTAAGTTAATTTTAAGTTAATATGTTTAAGTTAAAGGTTTAAATTTATTTTAAATTAAAGGTTTAAGTTATTACATATGTTTTAAATTAAAGATTTAAATATATGGTATTAAAGATTAAATTTTTAATTAAAACTAAGGCGATTAACTTAATAAGAAAAATTAAAAGTATTGTGCCTGAGGCTCGATCTCCAAGTCCACGAGCTAAGAACCAAATCCCAGCACCCAAGACCAAGCGTTAAGGAACCATGGAGGAGCCCACAAGGGAGACTATTCAGTGCACTATGCGTCAAGCATCGAAGGATAACCTTAGGCTCATTTCATCAACATTAGGTTGTAAATCACCTTAATTAGTTATAAACACAAAGAATAAGGACTTAGACCAAGATAAGCGGGAGGGGGCTTCATGTGCACTAAGCAGGTAAGTTAGAGAAATTGGAAAGTATGGTGAAAAGATAGCATAACTAGCAGGCGAGGGAGTCAATAGTTTTCTTAGGCAGTGACACCAAGCTTAGATGCTTAACCCTAACCTATCCACTTCCCCTAAAGAGAGTAACGTCTGTTTACAGACAAGTAAAAAAAACTTACGCCTAACCCTATTTTCTAGTTTAAGTTGCGCAGATGTGAAACATCCTTGAAATCACCCTGACATCTTTGGTTGATGCAGGTTAAATAATACATGATGGTTAGGACTCTAGGAAATCGAGGTAGAGGGGCATCGTCGCAGGGACCTCCAGCACCGCCACCACCATCGACTGAACTAGCTCTCATACTGCGCTCTTTGGAGGCCATAAATGAGACTTTAAAGGGGCGTCAACAAAAAGGGATCAAAGTGGAGCCCCCACCATCTGGAACAGGTAATCCATAAGCATCGAGGGATTCAGGGGGAGGACCTCCACTCGAAGACATCACTAGAGAACTGCAGAAGATCAAACTTCCAGAGTTTGTCGGGGGTCGCACCAGTGAACGCACAGAAGCATGGTTGGAAGGCATGACAAGGTGTTTTTCCTTAATATACTATGCATCCACTTCAAAGGCGAAGATAGCGATTTTTTAGTTGAGAGACAGTGCCTTGAACTGGTGGGGCAACCTGGAAAGGCAACTACATCTTACCCCGGACATCGTATCTTGGGAACTTTTCGAGGAGAGGTTCTGAAGGAAATATCTGCCAACTTACTATGAGGAACAACAGGTAGGAGCGTTTCATGCTCTAGTACAGGGAAATAGGACCATAGAATAATATGAGATTAGGTTTATGGAATTGGTCAAATATGTTTCATATATGGATAATGAACAACGACAGGGATAATGCTTTGTCTATGGGTTAAACCCTAAGATAAGGGCTATGGTGCGGATGTGGAAACTGTATTCCATAGTGGAAGCTATGGAAAATGTCTGTTATGCAGAGGAAAAAATGAACTTAAACAGAGGTACGAGAACGACCTTTCCGCATCATCCTGGATTCATGGGGAAGGCCCTTAGGACATTTCCCAGGGGAGGGGGCTCAAGGCCACCTCCATATGGTAATAGAGTCGCACCAAGGATAGTAGCCACAGGGATTTCAATGATAGCAAGTGCAGCATTCCGTTCATCACCAACGACGCAGGCAGGTTCATGACCATCTCAGGGAGCAACTAGTATGGGCAGGGGTTCCACGAGAAGGAACTCATTTCAGAGACAGTCACAGAAAGTGCGCAGGTTCAATCTCGTGTTACATGTTGGGGATGTAGAGGACCCCATTACCAGCGTGACTGCCTAGAGTTACAATTAGGATTTGTGCATAGAGAAGGAAAGGCCCCAATGGGAAGAGAAAGTAGCAACCATTAGATTTACACAGCGGTTAATAATCGCCAGGCCGAACATCAATCCACGGTGGTGGATTCGTCAAGTACGCTAAATCATATCAATGTAAATATTTTGTTTGATTCTGGGGATACAAATAGTTTCATTTCACCATCTACATTAAAACAGAGTGGGTTGGCAGCCTACGAGCATGATGATTTTAAACAAGTCAAGATGGCTTCGGGGGGAAAACAAGCGGCAGGACATAGTGTTGATAATTGTATAATAGACCTGGCAGTTTGTACTACCAGGTTGAAGGTTTACATTACTGATCTTGGGGCGTATGACCTAATTATTGGAATGGATTGGTTAGAAGCTCATCGATCTTTGGTAGATTATTTCACAAAAAGGGTGCTTTGTGTCAACGATGAAGGAAGACCAGTAGAGATCCAAGGTGTATGGAGAAAGGTTTCATTACGCTTTATCTCAACTATGAAGGTTAAGCGATGCTTGAGGCAAGGGTGTCGACAATATGTAGTGGAAGCAGTGAATGAAAGGAAGGGACCCTCCTTGGATCAGTACCCGGTATTGTCAGAATTTAAGGATGTTTTTCCGAACGAGTTACCAGGGTTACCTCCTAAGAGGGAGCTTGATTTTACTATTGAGATAAAACCTGGTGTAGAACCAATTTCCAAGACTCTGTATCAGATGACAGCGCCAGAACTTTGTGAGTTGCAAATGCAGTTGAAAGAGCTACTGGACTTAGGGCTAATAAGGCCTAGTGTCTCACCTTGGGGTGCACCAATAATTTTTGTAAAGAAGAAGGATGGTTCCTTATGATTGTGTATAGATTACAGGGACTTGAACCGTGCTACAGTGAAAAATAGATACCCAATGCCGCAAATATATGACCTCTTTGATCAAATGAAAGGAGAAAAGGTATTCTCAAAGATTGATTTGTGATCAGGGTATCACTAGTTAAGGATTAAGGAAGGCGATATTCCTAAAACTGCCTTTCGAACCCAGTTTTGACATTATGAGTTCGTCGTAGTACCTTTCGGATTGACCAATGTGCCAGCAGTATTCATGAGCCTCATGAACGGTGTATTCCGAAAGTACTTATACCATTTTGTACAAGTCTTTCTAGATGACATCCTCATCTATTCCAAGAATGAAAGAGAACATGAGGAACACTTGCGAGTGGTGTTGTCCTGCCTTAGAGAGAACAAATTGTATGGGAAGTTGTTGAAGTGTTCCTTCTTCCAGAAAGAGATCCACTATTTAGGTCATATCATTTCCGGTGAAGGAATCTATGTGGACCCAGAAAAGGTAAAGGCCATTATGGAGTGGTCAGTGCCAAAAAATGCCCATGAGGTGAGAAGCTTCATGGGGCTAACAGGTTATTATTGGAGATTTGTGGAAGGATTCTCTAAAATAGAGAAACCCATCACCACTTTGCAGTGCAAGGGGGTCAAGTATGAATGGACAGGACAATGTGATAGTGCATTCATTGAGCTTAAGAGGTTACTAACTAGTGCACCAATTCTACGAGTATCGGATATGGAAAAGGACTTCACAATTTGCACAGATACCTCGAAGCAAGGGTTGGAGGGAATGCTAATGCAGGATGGAGGAGTGATAGCTTATGCTTCAAGGAAGTTGAAGAAACACGAAGAGCTTTATGCTACTCATGATTTAGAGTTGGTAGATGTAATGCTAGCTCTGAAACTTTGGAGGCACTATCTTGTGGGGCGAAACTTTGAGCTCAAAATGGACCATCAAAGTCTAAAACATCTCTTCACTCAAAGGGATCTGAATGTCAAGAAAAGACGATGGAGTGAGTTTATGAGTGATTATGATTTTGGTATTTCATACATCAAGGGAAAGGAAAATGTGGTCGCAGATGCCTTGAGGAGTAGACCACGTATCTTCTCCTTGGTACCCTTAAAAGTCAATCTAAGGGAACGTGTGTTGGCGCAACTCCAATGAGACAGTTGGTATTTAGAGGTTACTTCAAACCTCCAAAGTGGGAGGAAATTAGATCCAAAGTATGAAGGATATTTTCTGGAAGTAGATGGACTATTGAGATATCGGGGAAGGATGTACATCCCTGAAGATGGGGATATTCGAAGCATCATACTGAAGGAATCCCATAGAGCACTTTATTGTTCGCATCTAGTGGTGAATAAGATGTACGCAGACATGAGGGATATTTTCTTCTGGGTAGGCATGAAGCGCAATGTAGTCCATTTCGTCGCCAAATTCCTAGAGTGTCAACAAGTGAAATCTGACCACCACCACCAGGCAGGCCTCCTACAACCACATGATGTTCCTATGTCCAAGTGGGAAGTCATCTCTATGGATTTCGTTATGGGGTTGCCGCTCACATCTCATAGACACAATTACATTCTTGTGATAGTTGATAAGTTAACCAAGAGTTCTCACTTTATTCCGGTTAGAGACACTTACAATGTCACTGATGTGGCATGTGTATTTGTAAGTGAGGTTATCCATTTGCATGGGATACCTAAGAAGATCATTTCAGATAGGGATTCCAGATTCACTTCCAGGTTTTGGACAAGTTTGCAGTCAGATTTGGGGACCCAGTTGAACTTAAGCACAACTTATAATCCTGAAACAAATGGGAAAACTGAGAGAGTAAATCAATTCATGGAAGACATTCTTAGGATGTATGTCATGGATAATAAAACCCATTGGGAGAAGTACCTACCTTTGGTAGAGTTTGCCTACAATAATAGTTTTCATAGCTCCATCAAAATTCCACCCTACAAAGCTCTATATGGAAGGCCATGCAGAACGTCGTTGAGTTGGGATAGATTAGAAGACCGAGTAACAATTGGGCCAGAATTGATTCAAGAGATGGAGGAACAGGTGATTCAGATTAGGCAGAGACTAAAGGAAGCACAGGATAGGAAGAAAAGTTACGTGGATGGACACAGAACCGGGTGAAGTTATGAAGTGGGAGACCAGGTTTTCATTCATATCAGGCCTAACAAGAGTACCATATGGTTCGGGAAGGGGATAAATTTGTCACCTCGATTTATAGTACCGTTCAGAATCCAAGAGAAAATTGGACCCATTACGTATCGTCTCGTACTTCCACCCCACCTGCATAAAACTCATAATGTTTTTCATGTATCTATTTTACATCATTATGTTGCTGATGAATCACATAAGCTAAATTGGAAGGAATTGCAGGTATCAGACGCAGGAACTCTCACGGTAGAACCGTTACGCATATTGGACCATAGAGTCTGACAGCTGAGGAACCGTCTGGTAGACCAAGTTAAGGTCCAATGGGACAAGTATAGTCCAGGATTTGCTACTTGGGAAGACCTCGAGACACTACGACGAGACTATCCCTCACTTTTGACCACCTCGATAATATGTTTCTCGAAGGTGGGGTGTATGTAACACCACCTTTTGACTTAGACAACCAGGATTACCTGAGGCCTACACACTTTTATTTTCTATTCACAAGTGAAACTATTAATGATACACTTGAACTTTTAGACGTATAAATTTTATGAATGTTTAAATATATTTGGATAATGATGGATATGATGCGATATATTGTGAGAATGTAAATTTTATGAATGTTTAAATATTATTAATGATGATGGATATGATGCGATCTACTATGTGAATGTAAATTCTCTGAATGTCTAATTGTTATGGATAATGATGGATATGATGTGACATATTGTGTGAATGAGAATCCTATGAAGGTTTTAATGCTATTAGAATGATGTTGGATATGATGCAAACTATTTTGTAAATAATAATTTTATGAATGGGTGTCGAAATAGAATTATGGAATATTATGAGATCTATTTCTAACTTGAAAATTTTGATGTTAAGTTGTTGGTACGTGGATACCGAATTGAAATTATGGTTGTATGCAATTACATGATGATGATGCATATAAATGTATGAGTTTGTGTTACAGACTAATCTACAGGTTATGGGCTATGCAATAGCCAAGGGATAATGATGATGAAAGTGGATTTCATGACCATTGGCCGAGAAATAATATGGTATGAATCTTTGTATGTGAAATTATATTGGTTTGGATGCATTGCTATGATATGTGGACCAGTGCAGGATTTCAGGTGGTGAGACTGCCCAAAATTGAATAGACGATGACAAAACTCCCAGCAACACGGTGCCACTGTATATTCCATTGTAGGGTGTGGACCCTAGTCCTGTTAGGAGGGGTGGAGGCATTTCCCACCGTGTATCCTCCAAAAACTGAAGTCATGGGAGGACGATGTTAGCTCACACTCCCCTAGACGTGTGATGATGACTGTCAGTTTCCTGTTGGGGAAGCTTGGTCAAGGTAGTGACACTTTCGCTTACGGGTTCTATTTGGGGTTAGGTCAATATAGTTGACGCTCCAAGATAGTCCAGCAGAGGAAGGATATGAATGGAAGATGGAAGTAAGTTAGGGAGGAAGGATGAGTAGAAATAGTTGAGAGTGTATGGAGATTTGTCTTATGATGGAATTTATTGTTTTCCTTCTGAAAATAAAATGGATATATATGAATATTAATAATTATGTAACTAAACTACAATTGTCTAAATAACACTGTTGAGCTAGAAAATAGTAATTAAAGGATTTCGCAAACATTTGATTGGTTTATTGTCTTTTATAAAATGAATAGTCTTGATGAATGGATTCGATGCATATGGAAATTACTATAGAGATGATAGTTATTGATATTATTACATGAACGAGACTTGTATGTACTAGCTACACATGCATTTCTTGCACATGTACACTAGTATGAATGAGTTTCTTGGCTTACTTACTAATAAGGATGGTTATTTGTTATGAATGTGTGAACCATGTTCTTTCCCCTTGTATCATAAAATACTTTAACTTCAGGACGAAGTTTCCTGAAGGGTGGGTGTATGTAACAACCCTAGCTAAATGATTTCTTAAGATTTATCAAGTATAATTAATTAAATAATTAGTTGTCCTAATGTGTATTAGTTAAATGATGATTATTTATTAATAATATTATTTATTTATTTATTGTTTAATATATGTTGATTAATTAACACATTTAATGTTTGGATAACAAATTAAAGGCTTAATAAATTTAATTTATTTATTATAAAACTTTACGTATGACAGGGGATAGGGTATTGAATGGAGGGATAAGGTGGGTGGCATTAAATGAAGGAGGAGGTGGTGAATAGGGAAGGATATGAGGGGGAAGAGGCCTTCGAGAAATGATTATAAAATTTTGGGGAGGAGGAAGCATTATGGGAGATTAGAGACTGTATTTCCTGGTTGGTATTTTCTATTTTTTTGGAAGTTTGGGTGGATTGTTACAGGGGTGCACCAGGTTGTTGGGAGTTTTGGGCTTGGGGGACAAGAATCCTCACAGAATTCCTGGAGCTAGGGAGCCAAACAAGCTCTGTTCCTAGCTGGCAGGGAGGAAGATTCGATTTTGGGCAGAATTTTGGGCAGAGCAGCAGAGAGGACAACCGTAGATTGATGAATTAGCATCAGACAGAGGTATGAATTTCATGAATTTGTTGTGTTATGTGGTTTTTAATTAAATTTACTTTCATGCTATTAATAAATTTAATTTATGTCAAATAATAAATAATTATACGTTGATGATTGAATTGTACAGGATATAATTTCTTCATTCTTTAATTTTAGCTTGTATTTTTATAAGGCTTTGTGGGGACAGAGACCTTACAACACTAAAATTGATCCATATCCAAATTGTTTCTGTCATCCAATATTTCATCTATTGAGTTAATACCTAAGGTTAACCAAAACTCAAGTACACCAATAAAACATTGAAGGATTTAGGAACTCAAGAGAATAATTCACATGAGCCTTGGATGCTAGGTGGGCTGATGTAGAGCGAACCATTGAATCAATTGTAAAGATGATACTCTCGAGAGGTAGTTATACTATATCCTTGATTTGGATTTTATTACTGCTCTTTTGTGACCCAGGAAAACAATGAGAAGGAATGTAGTCATCTACAAAACCAGTAGTGATCCATATTGGATCATTATATTATTTTTCATCTATCTCGGTACTTTCTAGGTGGAAAAATTGGAGGAATCAACTTGCAGAGTCATTTCAGTAGCTGGTCCAAATTTGGAAATTTGGGTCCAAAAAACTATCTGAAATATTTTGGATCCATTTTGAGGAATCAAACAACATGTTTTTTGTCATAAAATACTATGGAGGAATATTCTATATTCTATGCACTAATACCTTTCTAATAGTGCAATATTTTCCTCAATCGAAGTTTGTATGCAAAATTTATGCCTCACGCAAGTTGACCTACCATATTGATCACCATGGAGCAAGTGGATGTCACGTTAGCCTCCATTACTGAGACATGTGGGGCTAGCCATGTAGTGTATTTTATAATAAAATTATATAAGGTACAAAACCTTATCACAATTGAGGGTTGAGGAAGTCAAAAACCTACCCCTATATGACTATCAGGTCATGTTAAATACTGAGTCACCAGAGGAGAAGGGGGGAATTCTATGTTATTGTATTTTATTCCATAGAATAGTAGAAAACCTGGGAGTGGGAAATTAGAGAGAATAATAGAGGGGAGTTGATGTTCTACAACATCAAAATAGGACACGGGTCTCAAGTAAATCCATAGAGAGTTCCTTCTCCTTTGTACTTGCATTATTAGCATACCAAAGAAAAGAGAGCAAAGAAACCTCACCTTCTATCTGGGTTTTATCCCGTAAGGGTTTACCAGAGAAAATATTCATTTTATTTTGTGGATGGTGTGTAATTCTATTTTACTATTCTCTATTTTCCATATTTTATCTATTTTATGCATAATAAGAATATCAATAACTAAATATTCTAGAATCTAAAGGAATTTAACCCTCATAGTATAGATTTCAGTTTCATTTATCATATATGTTGTGACAAATTGTTCCAATGGAATATCCATGTAATTTTACAAATCACATTGGTATCAGAGTATGTTTTCATTTGGCTATTTGTGGGAATTTGCGATATCTAGGAATTGACTTAAAGAGAATTTGGAGAAACCCTATCCATAGTGAACGAGTATGTTCATAACAACCCTCGAGATCCAATAGAAGAGAAATTTGAGAGGTTGGAAGTGAAATTTTTTGACATCAGTTACAATATGAACCTCCTCATCATATCTTTAGTATGTAATATTAGATTGTTTGCATATGATGGAGTCTCTAACTCACAGATCAGAGAAGAGGGGAAATTAGGAGATCGGGAAGACCAAGGAAAAGAGTCACAGAAATAATCTGAGAAAGAGCAGCCAAGTTCAAGTTCTATTAACCCTTCACAGTCCCTATTCAAGATGGTAGAGAAAGTGGACATAAATACATATGAAGATGAGATCAATGCATTAAAATTGAATCAATAGTTGCAACAACTATAAGTTTATTTTAGATTCCACTATAAAGATGAAGAGTAGAATGTTTCATTTGCTAGATTGAAGTTAGAGGGTCATGATTTAACCTTGTGGTAAATCCATATGGAAACACTTAGGCTGGAGGGTGATCCATCAATAAATAGGTGGGAGGACTTCAAAACTCTCATCAAGTCCAAATTCTACACTATCAGGTATGTAGAGGACCAATGGATCCGGTGGCACTACTTTAGGTAGAGAAAATGAGATAGTGTATAGGAGTAGAAAATTGAGTTCAGAAAGATGGCCATCATGTTGAGTATATCTCCCAATAACCCATATGTACTCCTCGAGTGTCTGGGGGGTTTATACAATCATATACAAAAAAATATGATGTTTTTCAATCCAAGGAAAGTGGATGAGGTATCTGTATAGTCATATAACCTAGAAAACATATGCAAGAAGAAGGGGCATCCAAGTATATCGAAGTAGAAATACCAATAGGAATATTCCAAGGAGGGGAAGAAGAAGTGGAAAGGGGGGGGAAGACAAAAAGACAAAAACCACTACACATTAGTGCAAAGGTATTTGAAACCATTGAAATAGTTGAAACAAAAAAGTGTTGGAAACTACATCCTAAGCTAGACTTGGAGAACCACAAGAAGGATAGAAAGAAAAAAAACCTTCTAGCCATGGATTTGAGAAATCATGTGGCAATTAGCTCAAATGTTTATGAAAATATCGCTTGCAGATATATGCAGATGGAGGTAAATCTGAGTATCCTTCGTCACTGGGAAGAGAAGGAGACGACCAATCTCTTCCAAATCAAGATTCAGGTGAAGAAGACCAATATAAATGTTGTGTTCAACTCACGTTCAAAGGATAATATAATCAAAACATATCTAGTCAACAATATTGGATTGAAGTTTCACGATCATCCTAGCCCCTACCCATTGGGTTGGGTAAACAAGGATGAAGAGATCAACGTAACTAATTAGTGAAAGATGAAATTTGTTTTAATTATTCGTTTTATAGATGAATTAGAATTTTATGTAATACCATTCGATATATGCAGAGTAGTGTTTGGAATCCCCTACATGTATATGAGAGATTTTTTCTTCTTGTGGAGATCCAATCAATATTGTCTCATCAAGGATGGGAAATCCTTCATCATCAACGCACACAAAGGAAAATCAAAACTTTCACTCGCAAGTGTCAATCAAGATAATAAATTGATTAGTTCTACCAAGAAATATGTTTTACCTTTTCTAAGAGAAAATCAGTCTGATGAAGAGTCGTTAAAAGTAAAGATATCCTTGGAAGGGTGTACTAAATAGAAAAAACCTCGTCTGGAGAATTTTCTACAGGAATACAAAGGAGTGTTCCAGGAGCCTAAATGAATTCCACCTAAGAGGGAAGTGGACCATGAAATCCAATTATTGCCAGACTCCACCTTACCAAATATTAGGATGTATAGACAATTCGTTATAGAAGAAAATGAAGTAAAAAAGAAATTGCAGCAGTTGTTCGAGAAAGGTGTGATTCGACCAAGTACCTTACTTTGTGGCTCACCCATCATAATTTTACCCTATAAGTATGGGACTTAGATAGTGTGTTTCTATTATAAGGAATTGAACAATATTACACTAAAGAATCGATACCCTCTACCTAGGATCAATGATCTATTGGAAAAATTGATGCATGCTTCACCAAGATGGATTTGAAATCAAGATATCACCAGTTATGAATAAAAGAAGAAGATACTTGGAATATGTCCTTCAAGAGAAGGAAAGGTTTGTATGAATAGTTGGTTATGTCATTCGGTTTATGCAACACATAGAAAACATTTATGACACTTATGAATGATGTTTTACTCCCTTATCTAGATTTAGTTTTTATTGTCTATTTGGATGATATATTGGTTTATAGTGCTACATGGGAAGAGAACATATCATGTCTCATGCAGGTGTTACAGACTTTGAAGAAGAACCATGTTTTGGATAACCTCAAGAAATGCAAGTTTTCTTAGCATTATTTGGTGTATTTGGGGTATGTGATGGGTGGAGGGGAGATCAAGACATATCCCGCAAATCTTGAGGCCATCATGAAATGTCTATTTCCTACAAATTGCATAGAATTTAGGATCTTTGTTGGGGAAAAAATATACTTGCGTAAGTTCGTAGCTTCATTTTCAACAATATTTGCACTAGTCCATGCCATAATAGAGAGTGGTAAGAGTTTCCAATGGGGGAAGAATGAGCATAAGGATTTTGATGACATAAAAATAAATATCAATCAAGAACCAATGCTCATGCTAGAAAACTTGCGGAATTCCTTCAAAGTGGAGAAAGATGCAAGTGGGTATTCCATCAGAGCAGTTTTGATGCAAGGAGGAAGCCTTGTATGTTATCATTATAAAGTATTTCATGGGGTGGTACTCAACTACCCTACCTACAACAAGGATATATATTCCTTGGTACAAGTTGTTAAAAAGTGGAAGCATTATCTAATGGGCATGAAGATCATCAACCACGCAGATCCCCAATCACTCCAGTATTCGTAGGTACAAATTAAGTTACAAAAAACCAGGCACTACAAATGGATGGGTTTCTTAATACAATTTCATATAGTCATCAAGTATAAGAAGGGTAGCATAGACAATTTGGTATACATGCACTTCAAGGCCACCCATATCCAAGATTACAACTTTGGGAACTTTCATGCACATGGACCCTTTTAGCCACGATTCATATAGAGAGGCATACACGGGATATGAGGACTTCGAGAAGGTGTTTCAGTGGATACATGGCCAAATCCATATAGAAGAATGTGACCACAAGGGTAACTATCATTTCCAAAATGGTTTTCTCTACAATATTGACAATCTCTCTGTCCCTAAAGGTGAACGATTTCTTATGATAAGAGAGGCTTACACCTCCAAGATTACA
This sequence comes from Picea glauca, assembly GCA_000966675.3. Classification (NCBI taxonomy): domain Eukaryota; kingdom Viridiplantae; phylum Streptophyta; class Pinopsida; order Pinales; family Pinaceae; genus Picea; species Picea glauca. The sequence continues at coordinate 225,921 of JZKD02S0590264.1, read as the reverse complement.
AGACATTTTGGTGTTGGTAAGACAAATGAGAATTTACAGAGGTATGTGCAGTGACCTAGAATGCAAGAAGATGTAGCATGGTATATTAGAGGATGTAAAAAAAATTGTAACAACAATCTCAATAACTGGAGGAAATGCCTATACCATCCATTACATGTACCCACTCGATCTTGGAAAAGCATTTCCAAGTATTTTGTTGGATATTTACGAACCACGCGGAGGGGACATGACTATTAATTTGTGGTAGTTGACAGGTTCAACAAAATGTGCATTATCATGCCTTGTAGAAATTCCATAAATGGAAAGTAAGAAAAAAACTTGTTCATTGAACAAGTCTAGGTGCACTTTGGGATACCAAGGAGAATCATATTAGATAGGGACGCCATATTTCTTAGTGCCTTTTGGAATACATTGTGGGAGAATATGGACACTAAGATCAAGAGGTCTACAACATTCCATCTACAGATAAATGGGAAGATGGAAGTAGTCAATACAACTTTCGTGCATATTCTGAGGGGTTACAATCAGAAAAATATATATACCTAGGATTAAAATATGATCTACATACAAAACTCTTGTAATAGAGTATTCCACACTTCTACTAGTAAGTCACCTTTTGAAACCTATTTTGGATACTTTCCACCTTCACCCTTGGATGTTGTATATGGACAACAAGGAGGAGTGGAGGAACTCACAGGAGATGCATTGTTGAGAAGATATGGCAGATAAATTTTCAAGTAAAGGATATAACAAAGAGGTCACAGGAAAAGTACAAGGCTAGACATGACCAACACAAAATAGAGAGAATGTTTAGAGTGGGAGACATAATATGGTGACAAATGAATAAGGAAATACTATAGGGACCTGGTAATAAGATAAATGATCTAAGGTATGGTCCTTTCGAGGTAGTGTAAAAGTTTGGAAATAATGCCTACAGACTGAGTCTACCCCCACACATGTGCACTTACTCAATGAAGAATGTGAAAAATCTCGAACTCTATGAGCCTTCAATGTTGGATCAAGAGGAGGAGTAGGTCCTACCTTCCATAGAGGACTTGCCACTAGATGCTCAAGTAGAGTCGACAGAGGACACACTTTTGTAGAAGAGATAAGAAAATAAAAGGTAAGGTAAACATGACCTTTGGTAGATTAGGTTGAAAGGACAACTTTCAATAAAAGAAAAGTGGTACTCTAGGGAGAAGGTAGAGGAAAAAATTCTTCACCTCATTCAGTAAATATTTTGGGGAATAAAAGTGTCCCTAAATGGGGAGTTGTGATCCATATTGGATCATTATGTTATTTTTCATGTATATCATTACTTTATAGGTAGAAAAATTGGAGGAATCAGTTTTCAGGGCCGTTTCGGCAGTTGGTCCAAATTTTGAAATTTGGGTCCAAAACGTTGTCTAAAATATTCTAGGGCCATTTTGAGGCATCAATTAACACATTTTTTTGCCAAAACGTAATATAAAAGAAAAATATATATTCTAAAAACCGATACATGTCCAATGGTGCAAGAATCGCCTCAATTGGAGTTTGTATGAAAACGTTATGACTCCCACAAATTGACCTACCGTATTGATCACCATGGTGTGAGTGGATGTCACTATAAGTTCCAAAACCTTATCACAATTGAGGGTTAAGGAAGTTAATAATCTACCCTTATAAGGATACCGAGCCATGTTAAATACCAGGCCACTAGGGGGAGAAGAGGGTCATTTTATGTTATTGTATTTTGTTCCAAAATAGAGAGGAACAACTGAGAGTGGGAAATTAGAGAGCATAACAGAGGGTGACTTCTCATTTCTACTTACATTATTACCATACCAGAGAAAAGAGAGAAGAATAGCCTCACCTTCTAGTTGGGTTTTCTCCCGTAAGGGTTTCCCAGAGAAAATATTTGTGTTATTTAGTGGATGTTGTGTGATTGTATTTTAATTTTCTCTATTTTATGAATTTTATCTATTTGATGCATAATCATAAAATCAATAACTAAATATTATGGAAGCTAAAGGAATTTAACCTGCATAGTTTAGATTCCAATTTCATTTATCAAATCCATTGTGATGAACTACTCAAGTGGAATATCCACGGTAGATTCTAGATCAAGTAGCTTCACCTTTTCGACATTTTATGACTATTAACTCCCCATGTCGGGAAATTCCTAAAATCAAGTAGATGTTCTCAACCTAAATTGTAAATATCTCATGTACTTATTCAAAGAAATGTTGATCAGGATCCAAAAACTTGACTATTCTCTCTAGCAACATCATCTAGGCTGTCATGTTCTAACTCTTGAAGAACTTTAGAAGCCCATAATATCATAGTGAATCAAGTGTGTATCGGTCCCTCATCTATTCCACTTCCAAAACTTCATATTCCCTTTCTTTCCACTCTAGCATGGTGGAAAACCTGCATGCACAATAAAAAATAATCATGTGTTAGCAAGTAGGAACAAGTCTAAGAAAAAAATTTATATTTTAACTTGGTTTTAGGGTTGGGAACAAATATTTAGCTAAACATGTTAGTGACCTAACCCCTCACATATGTAGAATAATATATTTCCATGTAATAAAGGTCAATATTAATAAGGCCTAGAAATAAGGAAGAAGAAGTCCAATGTAACAAGACCTAATAGAAGCTTCCGCTTCTAGAAGGATCTTCCTCTAGATTGTTCTTTTGATAGACATATTTAGTATAAATAGGAGTCGAGGGTATGAGAAGTTTTGTCTTGGATATTATTGTAATAGAGCATTGCTCTATTGGAGGTTTCCCCCTCGAAGAGGCAAGTGAACATTGCTCTTAGTAATCAAAGTGTTGTTTCTGGTGTTATTATGGTACTATTTTGGTATTATTGTGGTATTGTTATGGTTATATCATTGTTTATCTGCCGTTTCTAGCTAATTATTTCTGTTCTGCATACTATTTTATAACTGGAATATCACAAGTTGTATCAGATCACCTTCCTCGGCTGAAAATTGTGGGTTAAATTTTTTGCAGGGTAGAGACGTATTTTGGCATCTTTAAGATACAAAGATCTGTCGTTATGCATATAAACCCATGGTCGGGGATTCATACATGCAATAAATACAAGTCGTACTTAATCACACATCTATTGGCCACCCTTGTAACCCCTATTGGTACCCCTTCGAGTGGTAGTGCATCAGAAAACACTTGTATAAGGATCAACCTAGATCTCCTGAAGCCCTCCATAGATAAACTAATCGACCGCTTGAATGCTATAGTGCGACTGAGTACAACACTCAGAAAGATAATATCTAGTACATGGGTAGTCGGGTAGTACGGCTAAGGGTACGGTCTAGCCTCCTTAGTTGGTTCCTTGAATATTGGGTTGAGTACTACTGTTGGACCCCACACGTATATCAGAGAGCTATAGAACAAGGAAAACCCTTGTCTGTAGAAACCCTAAATATCTTACCCCTGGAGACAAAAACAAAAAAATAACAGAACGGACAACATCTATTGTCATGCAATTGTTCTTTTCGCATTATGGTTGTGAAATTACTACACATTTCTTCATGTTAAGCATTTGGGAATTTTGTCACTGTAGTATTGTTCAGGCCGGAGTATAACTCCAAACTTTTGTCAATCAAGTTGATGTCTCCATTGAACATCTCACATCTCAGATGGATTCTACCAATTCCCACATTGACAAATTAGAGCACAAATTTAACAACATGGAAGCCAACTTCACAAGCCAATTGACCTCCCTCGAGTCTGTTGTCAATCAATTGTTGAACCTCCCTATGGTTCCTTCCTCATCCTAACAACATGATGTTTTTTATTCTTCTCAATCTCCGCATTTTCACTCCAACTCCTTTCATCGTGCACCCCGTCTTCCCCATGTAGAGATCAATAAATTTGATGGATCTGATCCTATAGGTTGGTTCACTCAAATGGAGCATTATTTTTCTCTGCATGGCATTACTGACGAGTTGGCCAAACTTCACTATGGTGTCCTTTATCTAGATCTTGAACACTGGCAATGGTGGCAATGGCGAAAAAATTCACGTCGGGGGTATATTACCTAGACCCAGTTTGTTGTTGAGCTCTATGCCTGCTTTGATAGTGATACCCACTATCTCGGTATTTTGACCAAGTTGAAATAGTCAGGCATAGTGGAAGACTTCATCACTGCTTTTAAGCATTTGGCCTTTCGAACAGAGGGCATGTCAAATGCGTTCTTTCATGAATGCTTTATCAGTGGTCTCAAGGATGAAATCCAAGCCTAGTTTCTCATGCTCCGCCCTCCAAATTGGTTGGAGGATACTCAACATGCTAAAGAGGCCCAACAAGTTGCTTTTTCCTAGAATAAAAAACCCCCTTTTGTTCCTCCCCCTCGACCCGCTAATCCTAACCACTTTTTAACTCCCCTCAAGGTCCAAAAACTAACTAGGGTTGAAATGGTTGAACGGAAACTGAAGGGTCTTTGCTATAATTGTAATGAAAAATATTTTCTCGGGCACAAATGTATGGAACAAAAACTATTTATGGCCATCTCTGAAGATGTTCCTGAAGAGGATGTGACAGTTCCCCTTCTTGAAGAACCCTCCCTTCTCGATGCCACCCAAGAACCTACTTCCCCACCTGAAGTTGACCCACTTGTTTCTTTCCATGCCCTCAATGGCTTCTTGGCCCCACAAACTCTCAAGATCATTGGCTACATTAAGCACATGAAGGTCATCATCCTTGTTGACAGTAGTAGCACCCACAATTTTATTCATCGTTGCATTTCCCAGGAAACCAATTGTTATATTCGTGTTGTCAATAATTTACAAATCATGATAGCGAATGGTGGGTCCATGAAATGTGGTGGACATTGTGAAAATGTTTGTCTTCAAATTGGACATTACCAACTGAAATATCATATGTTTTCCATTGACATGGGAGGCTGTGAAATTGTGATAGGTGTTGAATGGCTATGCACTTTGGGTCCCATTCTTATGGATTTTAAGGAATTAACCATGCAATTCCAACAGGAAGGACAAAGGTATCAATTCCAAGGTCTCATAGCTAGTTCTCTTGAGATCATTAGTTCCCATCATATGGAAAATCTCCCCAAGAAAGGCTACTGCGACATCATTGTTGAACTCCATTCTATTCAAGCCGTTGAGACACCCTCTGTGCATCCTGACCTCCAAGATATCCTTTCCAAACATCAAGATGGTTTTTCCACCCCTCAGGGAATTCCTCCTTCTCATGGTGTTCATGATCATTCCATTCCCCTTGTTCCTAGTAGTCTTCCTCCCAATGTTCTCCCTTATCGCCACCCCTTTGGCCAAAAGAATGAAATTGGGAAAATAGTGTAGGAATTGCTCCAAGAAGGTATTATCCACCCTAGTACCAACCCTTATTCTTCCCATGTGGTCATGGTACTTAAGAACGGAGGTACTTCAAGCATGTGTCCCGACTTTTGTGCCCTCAATAAGCTCACCATCAAGAACAAGTTCCCAATTCCTGCCATTGATGATCTCTTGGATGAGTTGAGTGGTGCTCAGTACTTCACTGAACATGATATGCATTCTAGCTACCACTAGATACGTATGCAAGATGTTGACATACCCAATATGATCTTTCAAACTCACGAGGATCACTATGAGTTTTTGGTGATGCCCTTTAGCTAGTGTAATGCCCCCTACACCTTCCAAAGCCTCATGAATCATGTATTATGTCCTTTTCTCCTTCATTTTGTCTTATTTTTCTTTGATGATATTCTCATCTATACTAAAACTTGGAAATCTCATCTTTCCCATGTGGATCGAATTCTCCATCTACTCTCACAGCACCAACTTTTCCTCAAACAATCTAAATGTGCTTTGGTGCCTCGAAAGTCGAGTACTTGGGGAATCTTGTTGGCAAGGCCAATGTCACGGTGTATCCTAAAAAGATTGAAGTTATGCAATATTGTCCTCACCAAAAGACTCTCAAAATATTGCGCAGATTTCTCAATTTAACAGGTTATTATCGCAAGTTTGTTAAGAATTATGGCAAGATTGCAACACCTCTCATTGCTTTCCTTAAAAATAATTCTTTCACTTGGACTCCAATAGCTACTCAGGGTTTTGAAACCTTGAAGACGACCATGTGCACCACTCCAGTCCTAGCCCTTCTTGATTTCACAAAGACCTTTGTCCTGGAATGTGATGCTTCTGAGAAAGGAATTAGCATCATCCTTATGCAAGAGGGTTGGCCTTTGGCCTTTACCAACAAACAAATGTCAGAGTGAAATTTTGGAAAATCAATCTATGAAAAAGAAATGTTGGCTATTATGCATGCCGTGGATCTCTGGCACCCTTATCTATTGGGGAAACACTTCCAAATTAAGATAGATCATCAAAGCCTCAAGTATTTTCTGGAACAATGCCTTTCCTCCCCAGAGCAACAAAAATGGGTGACTAAGCTCTTTGGATATGATTATGATATCATTTACACGAAAGGAAAAGACAATTTGGTTGTTGATGCAGTTTCCAAGAAATATGAAGATGACGGGTCCCTTTTTTCTCTCTCCTTCATTGTACCAGATTGGCTCCAAGTTGTTCGCCAGGAATGGCTACAAGATCCCAAAAGTTTGCGTCTAATACAACAATTGTAGTCCAATTCTCCAATCCCCCTAGGGTACTCTTGGCTCAATGACGAGCTTCGATACAAAGGTCATATGTATTTAAGTACACAGTCAAAACTTAAATCCACTATACTTTATGAGCTTCATGTTACACCCACAGTTGGGCACTCCAGGTTTACCAAAACCTATGACCAAGACAAACGTTCTTTTTTTTGGGATGGTATGAAACATGACATTCGTAATTTTGTGGTTGAATGTGATGTGTGTCAACGCAACAAGGGAGAAACAGTCAAATATCCTGGCACACTACAATTGCTTCCGATTCCACCTGCTATTTGGCGGGATATATCTATGGATTTTATTGTCAGCTTACCTAAATCGGGAAATAAATCAGTCATAATGGTGGTAGTTGACTGTCTTTCCATGTATGCTCATTTCCGTGCTCGTCAACACCCATTTACAACATCCACGGTGGATCAATTGTTCATGGATTAGGTCTTCAAGATTCATGTCATGCCACATTCTATTGTTTCTGATCGTGACCCAAATTTCACTAGCAATTTTTGGCAAGAAGTGTTCAACCTCTGAGGAAACCAATTTCATCTTAGCATAGCTTATCATCCCCACACTGATGGTCAAACTGAAGTTGTCAACAAGTGTTTGGAAACATATTTGAGGTGTTTTACATCGGAAAGGAAAAATCAGTGGGCTCAATGGTTACGACTAGCTGAATGGTAGTACAACACTTATTACCATACAGATACCCGCATGAATCTGTTTGAAGCGGTATATGGACGAAACCCACCTTCAGTTGTCTCATATTTTCTAGGTGTCTCGAAGGTCTAGGCGGTTGACCAAACGCTTACAGTTCGAGAGGCTATTCTTCGTACCCTCAAAGAGAATTTGGTCATGGCCCTGAATCGCATGAAGCAACAAGTAGATCAAGGTCATTTTGAACGTCAATTTGAAGAAGGGGATAGGGTGTTTCTTCGACTACAACATTCCAAGCAAAATTCCCTCAAGGCTAACCATTGTCAGAAACTGGGGCCCAAATTTTATGGTCCTTATATCGTTCTCAATCATGTGGGACAAGTGGCCTATCAATTAGCTTTGCCCATTCATTCTAAGATCCATCCAGTTTTTCATGTTTCCTGCTTAAAGAAGGTGATTGGAACTAAGTGCCAAACTCAAACCGACCTTCATGAGTTGGACAAAGAAGGCATCGTTTGGCTACAACCACAAGCAGTTTTGGACCAGTGTGAGCACCGTCTGCGTCAACGAACCATTAAGGAAGTGTTAGTCCAGTTGAAAGATACAACTCCAACAGATGCCACTTGGGAACCAACTTCCATTCTGCAACAATTTCCTCATCTCAAGCGTTGAGGATAAGGTTGTTTTTAAGGGGGAGGACATGTCAGGGACATAACTCCTCACGTAGGTAGAATAATATATTTCCATGTAATAAAGCTCAATATTAATAAGGCCTAGAAATAAGGAAGAATAAGTCCAATGTAAGAAGACCTAATAGAAGATTTTGCTTCTAGAAGGATCTTCCTCTAGATTATTCTTTTGATGGACATATTTAGTATAAATAAGAGTCGAGGGTATGAGAAGTTTTGTCTTGGTATTATTGTAATAGAGTGTTGCTATGTTGGAGGTTCCCCCCTCGAAGAGGAAAGTGAACATTGTTCTCAATAATCAAAGTGCTCTTTCTGGTGTTATTCTGGTACTATTTTGGTATTGTTCTGGTTATATCATTGTTTATCTTCCATTTATAATTGATTATTTATGTTCTGCATACTATTTGATAACTGGAATATTACAAAACACATGTAGATGGCCATGGATTTCCCATGGAACAACCATTACTAGGGCCTTCTATCCATCTCTTTAAGTTTGAAAATCTACAACCTTGCATTCACATCCCTTGTGGGGTTCTCCACTGGCCCAAAACCCAGTTAAACTAAAAATAAAAGATACCAAATGAAAGGGAATGAATTGGGGGCATACCTAGTCCATTTGAAATGGAATTGTGTTGGTCAAATATCCTACAATCCACCCAATATTTTTTGTGAGGTAACAATTTTTTACAATAGGTAATCATTTCAATAAGCTAAATGCAAAAATGAGCCATACTTGTCCATATATAGACTAGTTTTGGGCCTTTTGGGTTGGGAGATGACCATTTTTATGCCTATAATAAAATGGAAACTTTCATTAATTCTAATTCGTGATTTGATATTAATTTTCATGATATTTCATTACATAATTTAACCTAGAATATAATGTTTCTAGATTATTTTTTCTAGAATTTCGGGACATTTTGTTTGGTACTTTCTATGGTGACATCCAATGAACAATGAGGTATGTGTTCTAAAATGCCAT
>JZKD02S0590264.1:187086-199916 GCA_000966675.3 Picea glauca | reverse complement strand
ATTCCTTCCAATTTAGTTTATGTGATTCATCAACAACATAATGACGTAAAACAGATACATGAAATACATTATGAGTTTTATGCAAGTGGGGTGGTAGTACGAGACGATAGGCAATAGGTCCAATTTTCTCTTGGATTCTGAATGGTCCTATAAATCAAGGTGACAACTTTGTCCCCTTCCCGAACTCTATGGTACTCTTATTAGGTCTGATATGAATAAAAACCTGGTCTCCCACTTCATAAATTTGATTGGTCCTGTGTGCATCCGCATAGCTTTTCTACCTATCCTATGCTTCCTTTAGTCTCTGCCTAATCTGAATCACCTATTCCTCCATTTCTTGAATCAATTCTGGCTCAACTGTTACTCGGTCTTCTAGTCTATCCCAACTCAATGGCGTTCTGCATGGCCTCCCATACAAAGCTTCATAGGGTGGCATTCTGATGGAGCTATGATAAATGTTATTGTAGGCGAACTATACCAAAGGTAGGTACTTCTCCCACTGGGTTTGATTATCCATTACATACATCCTAAGAATGTCTTCCATGACTTGATTTACTCTCTCAGTTTTCCCATATGTTTCAAGATGATAAGTTGTGCTTAAGTTCAACTGCGTCCCCAACGTTGACTGTAAAATTTTCCAAAACCTAGAAGTGAATCTGGAGTCCCTATTTGAAATGATATTCTTACGTATCCCGTGCAAACAAATAACCTCACTTACAAACACACGTGCCACATTAGTGACATCGTAAGTGTCTCTGACCGGAATGAAATGAGCACTCTTGGTTAACTTATCCACTATCACAAGAATGACATTGTGTCTATGGGATGTGAGCGGAAACCCCACAACAAAATCCATAGAGATGAGTTCCCATTTGGACATAGGAACATCATGTGGTTGTAGGAGGCCTGTCGGGTGATGGTGGTCGACTTTCACTTGTTGACATTCTAGGCACTTGGCGACGAAATGGAATACATTGCACTTCATGCCTACCCAAAATAAGAGTTTACTCATGTCTGCGTACATCTTATTCACACCCGGATGCGCACAATAAAGTGCTCTATGGACTTCCTTCAGTATGATGCTTCTAATATCCTCATTCTCAGGGATGTACATCCTTCCTCGATATCTTAACAGTCTGTTTGTTTCTAGACTATATCCTTCATACTTTGGATCTAACTGCCTCCCGCTCTGGAGGATTGAAGTAACCTTTAAATACCAACTGTCTCTTGGGAGTTGTGTCAACACATGTTCCCTCAGATTAACCTTTAAGGTTACCAAGGAGAAGATACGTGGTCTCCTACTCAAGGCATCTGCGACCACATTTTACTTTCCCTTGATGTACGAAATACCAAAATCGTACTCACTCATAAAATCACTCCACCGCCTTTGCCTAGCATTCAAATATCTTTGAGTGAAGAGATGTTTTAAACTTTGATGGTCCGTTTTGAGCTCAAAGTTTCGCCCCACTAGATAGGACCTCCAAATTTTCAGAGATAGCATTAGAGCTGCGAACTCTAAATCATGAGTCACGTATAACTCTTCATGTTTCTTCAACTTCCTTGACGCATAGGCTATCACTCCTCCATCCTGCATTAGCACGGCCCCCAACGCTTGCTTCGAGGCATCCGTGTAGACTGTGAAGTCATTTTCCATATCCAGCACTTGTAGAATTGGCACACTGGTTAGTAACCTCTTAATCTCAATGAATGCACTATCACATTCTTCTATCCATTCATACCTAACCCCCTTGCATTGCAAAGTGGTGATGGGTTTCGCTATTTTTGAGAATCCTTCTACAAATCTCCGGTAATAACCTGCTAGCCCTATGAAGCTTCCAGCCTCATAAGAATTTCGGCACTGGCCACTCCATAATGGCTTTTACTTTTCCTGGGTCCACAGAGATTCCTTCGCCGAAAATTATATGACCCAAATAGTGAATCTCTTTATGGAAGAAGGAATGCTTCAACAACTTCCTTTACAATTTGTTCTCTCTAAGGCAGGACAACACTACTCACAAGTGTTCCTCATGTTCTCTTTCGTTCTTGGAATAGATGAGGATTTCATCTAGAAAGACTTGTACAAATCGATCTAAGTACTTCCTGAATACGCCGTTCATGAGGCTCATGAATATTGTCGGTGCATTGGTCAATCTGAAAGGTACTACGACAAACTCATAAGGTCCAAACCGAGGTTGAAAGGCAGTTTTTGGGATATCGCCTTTCTTAATCCTTAACTGATGATACCCTGATCGCAAATCAATCCTTGAGAATACCGCTGCTCCTTCCATCTGATCGAAGAGGTCATCTATTCACGGCATTGGGTACCTATTTTCCCTGTAGCATGATTCAAGTCCCGGTAATCTATACACAGTCATAAGGATCCATCCTTCTTTTACAAAAATTATTGGTGCACCCCAAGGTGAGACACCAGGCCTTATTAGCCCTAAGTCCAACAACTCTTTCAACTGCATTTGTAATTCACAAAGTTCCGGCACTATCATCTGATACAGATTCTTGGAGATTGGTTCTGCACCATTTAGCTCAATAGTAAAATCAAGCTCCCTCTCACGAGGTAACCCTAGTAACTCGTTCGAAAAAACATGCTTAAATTCTAACAATACCGGGTTCTGATCCACTGAGGGTCCCTTCCTTTCATTCACTACTTCCACTACATATAATCGACACCCTTGTCTCAAGCATCGCTTAACCTTCATAGTTGATATAAAGTGTAATGACACTTTTCTCCGTACCCCCTGGATCTCTATTGGCCTTCCTCCATCGTCGACACAAAGCATGCTCTTATGCAAAACAATCTACCATGGATCGATGAGCCGCTAACCAATCTATTCCAATGATTAGGTCATACGCCCCGAGAGCAGTGACACATACCTTCAACCTGGTAGTATACACTCCCAGGTCTACTATACAATTATCAGCACTAGGTCCTACCGCTTGTTTTTCCCCCGAAGCCATCTCGACTTGTTTAAATTCATCGTGCTCGTAGGCTACCAACCCACTCTTTTCTAATGTAGAGGGCGAAATGAAACTATCTGTAGCACCAGAATCAAATAAAATCTTAACCTTGGTATGATTTAGTGTACCTGTTGACTCCACCACCGTGGATTAATGTTCGGCCTGGTAATTATTAACCGCTACGTAAATCTGGTGACTGCTACTTTCTCTCCCCATCGGTGCCTTTCCTTCTCTATGCACAAACCCTGATTGTAACTCTGGGCAGTCACGCTGGTAATGGGGTCCTCCGCACCCCCAATAGGTAACACAATATTGAACCTGTGCACTATTATGTGACTATCTATGAAATGAGTTCCTTCCCCTCGAACCTTTTCCCCTACTAGTTGTTCCTTGAGATGGTCGTGGACCTGTCTGAGTTGTTGGCGATCAATGAGATGTTGCACTCGCTACCATTGAAATCCCTGCGGCTACTGTCCTTGGCGTGATTCTTTACCATATGGCAGTGGCCTTGAGCCCCCTCCCCTGGGAAATGTCCTAGGGGCCTTCCCGACAATTCCAGGACGATGCGGAAAGGTCGACCTCATCCCTCCATTCAAGTTCATGTGTTCCCCTGTGTAACGCGCATTTTCCACTGCTTTTGCTACTGAAGACTGGTGGAATGGAATGAAAGGGCTCGGTGATTGGCTTGTTGAATTGTGTGTAAGGTCTCATGAGCCTGACGCTTGGATAATCGGAGATTATTCTTCAGTCTAGTACCTTGCTATTATTGATAATTAAACTATTTATATGCGAATTTATTTGTAAAAGTAATATGTGTGGCACATTGGTGTTATTGCTCTTCTTAAGGCACATCGCTTGCTGGGTGGTCTTGGGTTCAAAACCCATGGACCTTCTAAAATTTTAATTAACCTTTTAATGTATTTTAACTTTACTCTAAATACACCATTAATTTAATTAAAATTTTAATTTGATAATTAGTTACACTAATAATTTTAAAGTTACATATTTTTTATTTTTTTTTAAATTTACTTTACACTAAATTATCGTAAATTAACTTTAAATTAATTAAAACTAAATTGAACTAAATTAATTTTATACCAAAATAATAAATAAAAAAAATTTAAACGAGAACTCACGCACAATTTATAAAGGAAATTTAAAATTGAAGAAAATCGAAATAATTAAAAAAAAAGGGAGGCACGCATGGATTCCATGTGCCCGCCATGCTTCCTCCAGCATCCTCCTGACCTAAACCTAACCCTACACGTACTCTCTCAATACCCCTAACCCTAATCGTCCTGTAGCTTGTTTCAATTGCGAATGCACCCTGAGCCTCTCCTGCTCTGCAACTGGGGCGGAGCTCTGGAAATGGCCGAAGCTCTGGTAATGGTCGCGACTATTTCTCATGGCGTTATGTGTAGGGTTGGTATTTCTTTTGGTGTAACAACACTGCGATTTGATACAAATAGTTTGTTAAATTTTCTCAGAGTTGCGGCGTTTGTCCATCAACTCTAAAATAGGGGAGGTCTCGGTGTTGTGCGTTGGCTATTGGGTTTTTTTTTTTGTTTGCTTTTATTAATTTTTTTTTTTGATAAATTTTGTTTTGTTTTGTGTGGTGTTTGTAGGCCGCGTGAGCTCTCTCTCCTTGGCTGCGTTTTGTGTGGCAAACTTGGTAGTTTGTGCTTTGATCTTTTCCGTAGCTCCCTCTCCCTCCGTCGGCTGGATTCGACGGCTTTGTCATTCGAGAATATGATATCTATGTATATTACACAGTCCCAGAAAATAATTTCTATTTGGAAGTAGATTGTTTGAAGATAAATAATTTTGACTATTATTCGGCGGGGTCGACGTTGTATAGTCTTTGCTCAGACTTCTTTGCACTGTCTCTTCTCTCCAAAACACTTCTCGTCTGCAAATCGTACCTACTCTTGTGATAAAATCGGATTCTCCAATCTGTTTGGTCGATTTCTATTTTGTGTATAGTTTATATGCATGGGTTTGCTCGACGGAACAAGGCGTCTATGTATCTATGTCGTTAGGGCTTCTTATAATAACATGGTTTAATATATGCGCGATTTTTAGGGCGTCTATGTATCTGTGTGGCGTCATTTATTATATAACATGGTTTAATATATGCGCGATTTTTATTCCTTGATCCTTTGTGGATGATGCTATTTCTTTTCCTTACCTTGCATGGCGATTTTTTTTTTCCAGAAAACATAAACTCTCTGCGTGGTTGTTCTAGGCCGCGAGTTATCCTTTGGATTCTCTGTGCATTGGAGGTCGTCTGACAATAGTTTTCAGATGTTCCTCTACAACATTCTCTTGATGAATCACTTCGAGTGGAACCTAACTCCGCCAAGCACGTTAGCACCTCCTGGATACCTCCACTGAGGGGGAAGAGAGGGTTGGCATCTAAATGTGTTGAGTTATTTTTCCTAGAAGTCATAATGGGTATATACCTCAGTAGTCCAAAGACTGATAAATTGTCATAAGACGGTGAAAATGAGCTAATCAGATTTGGTGTCTCATGTATGCAAGGTGGCGTGCAACTATGGAAGATGCACATGCGACAATTCCAAATCTTGATAATTGGGCATATTTTTTTTTTTTGGTGTTTACGATGGTCATGGAGGTAAAGTTGTATAGGGTTGGAATTACCAGCTGAATATAAGTTGATGACATTTTTTTTTCTGAGGCCTAATTATTATTATCTTCCTTATTTGGTATTTGGAAATGGTTTCGGTTTCTGTATTTGATTTATTTGTTCATTTTTAGTTGATAAAAATCTTCGTCTGAAACCCAAAAAGCTTTATCTGACTTTAATGGATGTTTTATGGGTTTTGTTTTTGTATGTTGTATTTGGCATGATATGGTTTTTCTTGTATTTTTGGCATTGGTTTGAATTTTTGTCTTGGTCCTCGACCATGGAGGATCATGCAGGAGGGTGTTATGGATAATCAAATGGTTGCTCATTGTCCATGGGTGTATTTTGATGTTCGATCTGGGTGGGTTTGGTAGGGTTTCTAGGTTTCTTTGATCTAACAATCTCTCAATTAGTGAAGGTCGTTCATTTATGCCTTTGATTTAATTTAATCTAGAAAAACAGAGCTACCTGTTTTCATGATCCTCTATAATATTGTTTTATGGTATTTGTTCTTTCTATCAAACTTGCAGGTTGTTATTCCAATCCTCTTAGCTTGTTACCACACGAATGTTTTTATTTTGCCAATTGGTGTCCCTCTTTCCAGGAAGTCTGCCATACATTTATTCTCTAATACTTCTCTTTGGAGTACTTCAGGATCATTTCTCTAGGAAGTACCTAGGCATATTCATGCGTAGGCTCTATTGCCTGCTAGCGCAATGGATTTCTAATTGGTTTTGCGTCTTGTGTTTGCTGTTGTTTTTGTAAGGTTTTCTGCACTTTTAGGCCCTCAATGCATTATAGTTAGATTTATAAATTTTTTATGGTTTTCAAATTTAAATTTGTCATTTTATTTTGAAATTTAGTGCATAATTCTCTGAAGGAAAGAATACTGAATTTGAACAGTTAAAACCAATTTATTCCTCATTGCTTAACAATGAATTAAGTTAAATGTGTGAATATTGAAGTGAGTACAGGACTTGAACTCTTTGTTTGAAAAAATGCCACCTTGGCAAAGTCCTTTTGGCTCTGGCTTGCAACAGGCCTACTGCACTCAGAATTCCACCTTGAATTATTAAACCTAGAATGTTGTATTTTATTTTAAAGAACCTCTGCTAAAATAAAACAGAAGTAGGGAATTTCTATATTCTTTCATATTAAAGATTTTTTTTTTTGAACCTGATACACTTTAGTCTTTGTAATTCTTACTTCTTGCAGGAGGTCAAGACCCTTATAGGCATGAAGGTGACTTGAATAAGTGGAGAGAGACTTGACACTATGGAGAATTTCTTACATATTTCTCCTTCTTTTATATTTAGGGTTTTCTTAAGGTTTCAATGTTACTTGGCTTATAGGTTAGGTGGGTAGGTAGGTAGGTAGGTAGGTAGGCCCCTGGTTTCAGATTTTGAACCAGGGCTCTGATACCATGTGTAATAACCATATTAATTTAAACATCAATTTATTCCATAAATTGAAACAGTAACTTCATAACAGAATAATAATCTTCATAACAGTAACTTCAGTAACTTAAATTTATCAATGAATAATAATTTCATGACAGAATGAAACAAATGCATAAATTAACATACCTTGGTCTGATGCTAACCCTCCTCTTGTCTTGTTGTTCCTGTTGCTGCCTTGCCTAGCTTGAAGCCATAGACCAACTCTACCCAAACTGTGTTTCCACCCTGCCAACTAGGATAGCTTCCTAGCTCCAGGATACCATATGGATATCTTGGCCCCCGTGCCCAAACCCCCTAGCAACCCGGTACCCCCTGCAATGATACTCAAAGACTGCAGAACTCTACCACAGAACCAAAAAATCCAAGCCAAGAAACCAGTACTCTCGTCCCCCTCCAAAATGCTTCCTCCCCCAAAAATAAAATCCTCCTCCAAAATAATGCCTTCCACCATAAGGCTCTCCCCGTCATATTCCCCCTTCACCGACTCTCCCCCTTTCATTACTTTCCTTATCCATTTATTTATTATCTTATCATTTCGTATTTATTATCTTATCTTCTACCTTATTAATATCTTATCCTTATATTTAATGTCCTATCCATTCCCAAATACGCAAGTCTTTAACAAATTAAACTTATTAACCCCTTTAATTATTTACTTAATTAATTAATGAGTCAATTAATAATTAATTAATCCTTGACAGACATGAACAAGTAATTAATAATAATTAATTAGTTAATATTATTTTAAGAAATAATTATTGTTTAGCTAACTTTTAGGATAGTTAGATTATTAAATTAATTATAATTAATAATCATATACATCTATTTAAGCAGGGTCATTACAAGTTACTTCTATGAATTAAATAATTTGATAAAAGCACTACATAGTCTTGGTTATACATAAAAGTTGGTTACCATTATGCATATACAACCATTATTAGTTATATAAATATTCATGTATTCGAGGAAAATTTTCAATCCAATTTAGAAAACTGTTTATTTAAAAATTTCTTGTAATATACATAGAGATAGATATATACATTTATTAGAAAATTGCTTATTTATAATTTTTTTATAATCTACATAGAGATAGATATATACATTCGTTAAAAGCATAGGAAGATACATTACCAAACATGATTTGTTACAATTACAGAGTAATGTAGTTATTGAGAAGATCCATTGTCGAATACTGTGGGGTAAAATCCAAAAAGATGCAAATAGTTCTTTGTTGAAATTTTGTATGGATATATATACACAAAATATTAATTATCTAGTATATTTATAGGGTATTGTTTAAACATTTTATTTTTTTAATTTTTTCATAGGAATTTGTTAAAAACCTAACCCCTCAAGTAGGTAGAATAATATATTTCTATGTATTAAAGGTCAAAATTAATAAGGCCTAGCAATAAGGAAGAATAAGTCTAATGTAAGAAGACCTAATATAAACTTTCGCTTCTATAAGGATTTTCCTCTAGATTTTGATAGACATATTTAGTATAAATATGAGTCGAGGGCATGAGAACTTTTTTCTTGGATATTATTGCAATAGAGCTCTACTCTGTTGAGGTTTCCCCCTTGAAAATGCAAGTGAACATTGCTCGAGCAATAATCAAAGTGTTCTTTCTCGTGTTATTCTGGTATCCTTTTGGTATTATTGTGGTGTTGTTATGGTTATATTGTTTTTCATCTGCCATTTGTAGATAATTATTTATGTTCTTCATACTACTTTATATATGGAATATTACAAGTGGTATCAGAGCACCTTCATCAACAAAAAATCGTGGGCTAATTTTTTTCCAGGGTACAGACGTATTCCAACGTCTTTAAGCTACAAAGATCTGTTGTTACACACATAAACCTGTGGCCAGGGATTCATACACGTAGAAAATACAAGTGGTACTTAAGAACACATTTGTTGTCCACCCTTGTAACCCCTGTTGGTACCCCTTTGAGTGGTAGTGCATCAGACAACACCTGTATACATATTGACCTAGATTTTCTAAATCCCTCCATAGATAAACCGATCTGCCACCTCACTTATATTGTGCCACCAAGAAAAACACTCGGGAAGATACTCTCTAGTACCTAGGTAGTCGGGTAGTATGACTAAGGACATGGTTTAGTCTCAGTTGGTCCCCTAAGATATTGGGTCAAGTACTATTGTTGGACCCCACACGTATA
Organism: Picea glauca; assembly: GCA_000966675.3. Classification (NCBI taxonomy): domain Eukaryota; kingdom Viridiplantae; phylum Streptophyta; class Pinopsida; order Pinales; family Pinaceae; genus Picea; species Picea glauca. The sequence goes on along the minus strand of JZKD02S0590264.1, from coordinate 190,649 downwards.
TCAAAGAGTTATAAAACATGGAAAACCCTTGTCTATAGAACCCTTGAATATATAACCTTTGGAACGGAAACAAAATAACCCAGACAAAATCAATTTTCGAGAATGTTTTATCAGTGGCCTCAAGGATGAGATTTGTGCCCATTTCCTCATGGCTTGGCCTCAGATTTTGGTGGACACTACTAAAAGAGCTAAGGACACACAATAGGTTGTCTCTTCTAAAAAACAAAAACCATCCTTATTCCTTGCACTAAACCAGTAACTCCCACTCGTCCTTCTACTCCACTGAGGATCCAAAAATTGACCAGAGCTGAAATGGCTGAATGCCAACTCAAAGGCCTTTGTTATAATTGTGATGAAAAATATTTTCAAGGACGCAAGTGTAAGGAACACTATTTTTATGGCCATCTTGGAGGATGTTTCAGAATAGGATGTTGAGGCTCCCCTTGTGTCCGTGACACCTGAACCCACTAACATAACACCTCCCTCAAACCCTCCTGAACTAGAACCAGTCATTTCCCTAAATTCTCTCATTGGCTTCTCTACTCCCCAAATCCTCAAACTAATAGGTTACATCAAGCATAGGAAGGTCATCATTCTTGATGATAGTGGAAGCACCCATACTTTTATTCATCACCACATTTCCCAATAAACTAATTGCTATATCCATCCAGTCAATAATTTTCAAATCATGATTTCCAATGGCGGGTCCATGCAATGTGGAGGGGATTGTGAAAATGTGCGTCTCCAAATTGGTGAATACCACTTGAAATACAATATTTTTTCTATCGACATGGGAGGTTGTGACATTCTGTTGGGTGCAAAATGGATAAGGAATTTGGATCCCATTCTCATGGATTTTAAAGAATTAACCATGCATTTCGACCAGGAAAGCCAACAATATAAGTTCCAAGGCATCACCACCAGTTCCTCGAAGATCATAAGTTCTCATCGCATGGAAAAGATTCTCAAAAAAGGTCATTCTGGCATTATTTCCCAACTCCATGCCATACAAGCAACTGAGACACCCTCTGTGTCGCAGGACCTCCAATCCATCATTTCTAAACATCAAGTGGTTTTGTCCAGTCCCCAAGCACTGCCTCCTTCATGTGGTGTTCATGATCATTCCATTCCCCTTGTCCCAGGAAGCCTTCCTCCCAATATTCGTCCCTATCATCACCCATTTTCCCAAAAAAATGAAATTGAGAAAAATGTTCAAGAACTGCTCAACGTAGGTGTTATCCGCCCTAGTACAAACCCCTACTCTTATGTTGTGGTCATGGTCCTTAAAAAACAATGTTATTAGCGCATGTGTCATGTCTTCTGTGCCCTAAACAAACTCACCATTACAGACAAATTTCTCATTCCTATCATTGATGACCTCTTGGATGAATTGAGTGGCGCCCAGTTCTTTACTAAACTTAATCTTCATTCTGGCTACCACTAGATCTGTATGAAAGAGGCAGACATTCCTAAGACTACATTTAGAAATAATGAGGGCCACTATGATTTTTTGGTCATGCCCTTTGTCTTGTGTAGTTCTCCCTCCCCTTTCCAAACCCTCATGAATCATGTTTTCTGTCCTTTTCTCCATCATTTTTTCTTAGTTTTATTTGATGATATCCTCGTCTATATTAAAACCTTGAAAACCCATCTTGCTCATGTGGATCAAGTTCTCCATGTACTCTCTCAGCACCAAATTTTCCTCAAACAATCTAAATGTTCTTTTAGCACCTCAGAAGTCGAGTACTTGGGTCATCTTGTTGGCAAGGCCAGCATCAGGGTGGATCCTAAAAATATTGAAGCTATGGAATATTGGCCTCACCTAAAGACTCTCAAAATCTTGCATGATTTTTTGGGTTTAACAGGTTATTATCACAAGTTTGTTAAGAATTATGGAAACATTGCGACACCTCTCACTACACTCCTTAAAAATAATTCTTTCACTTGGACTCCAACAACTTCGTAGGATTTTCAAACCTTGAAGATGGCTGTGTGCACCACTCCAGTCCTAGCCCTTCTTAATTTCACAAAGACCTTTGTATTGTAATGTGATTATTTCAGGAAAGGAATTGGCATTGTTCTTATGCAAGTGGGTCAACCTTTGTCCTTTACCAGAAAACAATTGTCCGAGCGAAATTTGGGAAAATCAAGCTATGAAAAGGAAATGTTGGATATTGTAACACACCCACTAAGGGAACTAATATTTTTCATCTTTTTCCTTCTTCTACCGAGGAACAGAATCCCCAAATTCCTTTGGGGCCTGATGCAGACCCTACAATCCCTTATCCTTACCCATCTGATCGTTGGCTATGACCACAGGCCTTACCGGAGAGGTGCTTCCGGCTTTCGCGATTCGGGAAATCGCGATGCATGTGTTTCCCTTCTCTCTTGTCTCTCGAAGTGCCGAAATCCAAAAGGGACCAACAGTTGTCACATATAACAATGCCTTGGATTAAAACCTGGGATCCCACCTTTCAGAGTTTCACGTACTGGGTTTTCACGGTAGAAGAGGATGAGGGGTTCATACCCTTCAGTTTTTCGGGTGCCGAAACACCGAAAACCAAATCTACATGCGCTAAGCCATATTGGGATTTCACAAGTCAAGAATTCAGGACTGGCATGTACCAGGGACTTTCTTCTAGATATCCCGGGTGCTGAAATACCGAGACATCAAGACTTATCTGTGCTATTATTATTTCAGGGTTTCACAAGTCGAGGTTTCGCGATATGCGCGGACAGAAGGTGTCGCACTTAGGTTTCCCGGGAGATAAAAATCCTAAGCCCATATTCATCACTAAGCTCATTTTGGGGTTTCGCAAGTCGGGACTTCGCGACTGGCAAGTACAAGGGAACTAACCCTTGGGTTTCCCGGGTACCGAAACACTGAAACATCCAATCTCTAGACACACTATGTCATCTTGGGGTTTCGCAAGTCATGATTTCGGGACTGGCGAGTACAAGAGACTTGCCCTTAGATAATCCCGGGTGCCAAAACACCAAAACATCCAAACTCTAGACACACTATGTCATTTTGGGGTTTCGCAAGTCAGGATTTCAGGACTGGCGAGTACAAGAGACTTGCCCTTAGATAATCCAGGGTGCCAAAACACCAAAAAATCCAAACTCTAGACACATTATGTCATTTCGGGGTTTCGAAAGTCAGGATTTCGAGACTGGAGAGTACAAGAGACTTGCCCTTAGATAATCCTCGGTGCTGAAACACCGAAACATCCAAACTCTAGACACACTATGTCATTTCTGGGTTTTGCAAGTCTAGATTTCAGGACTGGCGAGTACAAGAGACTTGCCCTTAGATATCCCGGGTGTCAAAACACTAAAACACCATATCTCTTCTACGTTATTATCATTTTTGGGTTTCGAAAGTCGGGGTTTTGCGATATGCGCAGACAGAAGGTCTCGCACTTAGGTTTCCCGGGAGCCGAAACTCTGAACCATATATCCTCTAAACTCACTTCGGGGTTTCACAAGTCGGGATTTTGTGATGTGTGAGGACAAGAGGTCTCGCATCTGGGTTTCCCCGGAGCCGAAACTCCAAAACACTG
>JZKD02S0590264.1:112944-133033 GCA_000966675.3 Picea glauca | reverse complement strand
CAATTATTTGTAGCTTTGTTACAACCACAAACTTTGTTGATTTGTTCATCCTTGCTGCAAAATTACACCATTCAAAATGTCCTCTGAAATGGCCATAAAGAGATTTTGATACTTACATTTGTGCCCAAGGAAATATTTTTCATCACAATTGTATCAAAGACTCTTAAGTGGATGCTCTACCATTTGAACATGTGTTAATTTATGGATCTTGAGAGGAGGGGAGGGAGGAGAGGGATTGGTGAGATAGGGAATAAAGTATTTTTTTATTTATGCATTGAAAACATATTGGGTTTCCCTGGAGTGTTGAGTGTCTTCAAGCCTAGTTTTAGGGAAAGCCATTAATACTTGGGCATTGAGCTCTTCCTCCTAACCACTAATGAATAATTCTTGAAATAAGGTATTAGACATGCCTTCATTGTAGAAATACAATTTCTCAAAAGAAAATATGTACTCTTCAATTGTACCTAATTGTTTAATCTTGGTCAAGTTTCCCATCCAAAACATTCATTATCAATTTCAAAAAACTTTCTGAATAATTAGTCAAAGTACAAAGCCAAGATTTATAAACAATATTTAGAGCAGTAGCTTCATGCAAGAGATACAATTTGGGTTTATGATTAGAAATGTCACTTCAAATATAAGTACATGAGACTCAAGTTGATTAAATTTATCCCTTATAATATCATTAGGTAGATTAGAGAGAATACAAGTAGATTATATCTACCATGAGGCTAATTTGTTTAGTGCTCAATGTTGATATGTTGATATTGTATGAGACATAATTGCTAGATGGTGAGAAACAAGAATTGGTCATATCAATTTATAAATATATTGTCACTACATTGAAGTAGATTTGGGATATGAAATATTTATTTCATCCAAAGAGTAAGAAATCAAACATTTAACATTGAAATTTCATGATATGTAGAATAAAGGACAGTTTCCCTAGGTTGGCACATGGAACACTTTAGATAAAATAAAGTAAAATATTTCCCACTAGGTAAGACAATTGTTGGATCCCAACAACTCTAAAAAAGGGACGCTTTATCAAAAATGGGTTGATAGAATGACTAATGTTGATTTTCAACATGCTTTAATACCATGTTGAAACCATTGCTCTGACACCTAGGTGCCTTGTTATCTAGTGATTTTCTCACTGCAAATCAAGTTTGAAACTCACAAAATAAAAGTACATTTCTCAAATGTTCAACTCAAATAAATATAGTAGAATCAATACTAGAAACCAAAAACTCATGAAAAATACACAAAGATAGTATGCCCATAAACTAAGATTATCATTCAAATAGTTAAAATCTTACAAGGGCTCCCTTACTGAAAAAATGGCCCAATTATAAAAGAAACAAAGTACATTGAAAACATGACTGAATGATCTCCTACGATTGATGTTTGACGATCCTATACATCAACAACATGACTCTTACATTGATATATACATTGTTCTACACAACCTATATGTTCAAAGCCATGTTGTCTTGCATGACCTATTCCAGAATACATGCATTGTCCTGTGTTGGTCGATCCTTCTATTGTACGAGCGTTCTCTCTCTTTCTTTGGCCTAGATATCTACATGCAATTCCTTCTCCACATATACAATATCTCTTTGAATCGTAGTCCTTCATGATCCAATCCTTGAGAAAAAGTCCTTCTTTTCTCTCTCGAGTGTAAGCAAAAGTCCTTGTTTACTTCTATAGTATCGAATGAATATACACTAGTAAAATTCTGACTTTGTTGTCTCTATGTGAAAAGTATGTTCTCCTCCACCCTTTCCACACTTTTATAATATTGAGTTATGACATAACCCTAATCTCCAAAGTGATTGACTACTGATATTATTTCTCACCTCGTCTGAGATCAATGGCTAAGATTTAATTCACTAATGCTAATTAAAGAATTTATTTAAACAAACTCAACTAATTACTAAAATAACTTTACTTTAATAATTTATTTAATTAAAAGTAAATTCTAAAAGTAGAAGGCTTTGGATGAGTTCCACACATCTAGACACTTAGACTTGTGTAGAAGTACTTTTCTTATGCTACCAACATCAACACTCCCTCTTAGCGAGGAAGGTATTCCTTGAAGAGCCACCTAGAACTGGTTCTCCCTCCAACCCTAGCACATTTTCCCACAAATCATCCTGCACATTGGCATCCCCCCAAACCTACTGGTCAGTTTCCCCCTAAACACTAGATGCATCAAAATAGATGGCACTACATATCAATGCCACGAAATTTGGAAAATTCATCGAAGGATTTCTCTCCATCAATGTGCTCCTTGGAGCCTCATTCTCCTAAGTGTCCATCAATGTCGTCTTGTACCAATTTTATCTCATAGCATAACTGCAAGGGGATAAATCCCTCTTCCATTATGAAGGTTGAATTCTGACATTAGAAATATGTGAACTCTTCTCATCCTTCGGTTATTCAGCATTTGAAGCCTCTCATTCCTCATCCTTTGTCACTGACATTTATATATGATCCAATATACCATTGGATCCTCTTACAGAAGTGCCATGCAACCTATATAAACTTCCATATCTAACACCAACATTGACTGATGTGTCAGGGATAGCTCCCTATGAATATATGAGTATTATCCCTCTATAAAAAGTAACGACAAAACCCTTGTCCTCCAAAATTGAAACTGAGAGTAAGTGCTTCTTTAGTTATGGTACATAAAGAACATCTTGGGCCTCTAACAAACCTATTGAGTCAATTCATAACATGTTAATTTGTTTACCCTTCATTTCATAATTGGCATCATCACTAAGTTCCAAATGGGTACCTGAGTCCTCTGTCAGACTACTGAATATATCCCATGCTTTTATCTCTAGTTTATTTTATTAATATAAAATCTAGGCTCCAGTCCTAGGATAATGGTCCACCTAAGGAATAATACAATGAAACAAATAGCTTAGCCTATCATATATCAATATAATTCCTTCGATCTTGTTGGTTGTTATCTCCCTTGTTGACGCTTTTCTCCTTTCCTCAAAACCTTCCACTGCACACATGGATATAATTCCTTCTCCACCCAATCAATGAGATCTCACTATCTCATTCTGCATTTATTTTTTCCACTAATAAATATCCAAGTCCTTCAACCTAGCACCTTTGTTGTTTCTTCATGATCCTATACGTATAACTTCTCTACTGCCTAAATCTTTTCTTCCTAGCAGATTTGTATGCTTCTCATGGCGCTACTCTGGCTTCTCCTACAAATTTTGTGGATCAGATCTACCTATACCTATCCTTGCTACTAGATATGTCTGTTGCTATCGTGACAAATTTTCTTCTCCTTTGGAATTAATAGATATCTAGGTGAAAGTCCTTTGTGACTCCTTGATAAGATATTATTAAGAAAAATTCCTTCTTTTCTCTATCTATGAGTCCTTAACTATAATATATCTAACATCCCTTGATCTCTGAATGAAAGTACTTATTCACCCATCTGAGATCCTCTTGAGTCACAATCCTTTGTGACTCAAGCACTTGAGAAAAAATAATTCTTTGATCCTAAGTGGATGACTCAATAACATCATAAAATTTCCTTATCTACTCTTATGTGTTATTATGTGGCTTAGATATCTACATGGAATTCCTTCTCCACATATCCAAGATCTCCTTGCTGGTTGCTCGACCTACTTCCATTGCTTAATAACCACCCAACATAATTTTCCCGCTTCTTGGACATTGTTTCCAATTGCTCAGGAATACTAATCTTCCCTAACCACTAAAATTTCCCTTGTATTAACCTATATGATCTCTTCCCATGATGACATGTGCTAATCGCATGACCTGTATCCTAATACTCACATCGATCTATGTAATATGTATGATGATACTCATGTTGTTCCTGCATCTCTTGTATATTGATACCCACATTGTTACAGATCTACCTGTAACCGAATGCATGTGCTATATGTGCGACCTATATCATAGTACTTTCATTGTCCTCAATGATCAAATTAGCTATAGTATGCAAATTTCCCTAAAATTTATCCTTCTAGTTCTACTTGTCGGTTTATAGATTTGCTAAGATATTATGTAAATTTGATATATCTATTGTAAAAGATAGTGGATCTATTCTTGGTCCTTCAAACACCCACAAAAACACTCGTGATCCAATATATATGTCATTGTAAACCTATATCTCATCTATATGTATCTCTTGTTCACTCATATCTAACAGATATGGCATTGTGAAACCTGATATTGGCTCCCTCTCAGAGAAACTTCTCCAATACCATGTTGATTTTTAACATGCTCTGATACCATATTGAAATTATTAATCTAGAACCTAGGTATCATGTTATCTAGTGATTTACTTACTGCAAATCAAGTTAGCAAATCACAAGACAAAAGTACACTATTGGAATATTAAACTCAGATAAAGATAGTGAAAAAAATACCGGAAACCAAAAACTCATGCACAATACAAAATATATTCTTCCCATCAACTAAGATTATCATTCAAATAACTTCAAAGATTAAAAGGTCTTCCTTACCAAGAATATATCCCAATTAAAAAAGAGACAAAGTAGATCAAAAACGTAAATCGATGATCTTGTTGGATTACTCAGAGGGGGGTGAATCAATATTCCTCGATTTTTACCCCAATTTTTCATTTAATCAAAATTCATTATTTACCATTAATCAATGATGAATATTTAAATAATACAACACACAATACATAGAGAATTACTATGGAAAATCAAATGGGAGAGAAACCACAAGACTTTATTTATAAACATTTGTAAGCACCAACTTACAAGAGACACCAATCTGCAATAATCTTTGAAGGAATCAACCTACAGGGGACACCAATCCCCTTGTTGAGAACCAACGCATCCAATGGGAACCAACCCATACAATTATTATTCATAAGAACCAACCTATAGGAGACACCAATCCCCTTCCTTTCTCCACCCTGCAACTCTAAAAAGATTTATAATTAGTAGTTTTCTTCAAAATATCTCTCTAGCATGCTTCATCCTTTGTGTCATCAAACCTCAGATCATCTTCATTTCTTTCATGCTTTTGTATGGGCCTCAAATCTTCTATTATCACCATTCTTATTCCATACACACTTCCATACAAAATCAAAACATATTAGGGCACTTTTCTCATTCAAGTCGTGTACATATGTATTTTCCCACAAAAATAAACTCATGGGGGTGGGCTCCAACATCCTCAAAATTATGCTCCAAAGATACTTCAAATCGATCTACAAGACCTTCCATGAAATTTGGTCTGTGTTCCTTTTGTTGCATGTGATACGGTTCACTAGTCCTCGACAACTCATTCGTTGTTTGATCTAGATCTCAATTAATTTTCCTTCGTTGATTTGTCATCATTTTTTTCAGGACCACCAGACCTATCGAAATTACCTCTATCAGAGTCCCTTCTTATATTCTCTATCATTTATTTGATTAGAGGATCCATATACATTGTTCGTCATCGTCACTTAACATCATCAACATCATCATCATTTAATTCTCTCTTAGTCCTTCGCTTGGTGGTATATTAGCCACAACGATATTTTCAGCTCTCATATGCTAGTATTGACACTCCATAGGACCATTCAGTATGACCTAATCTTCATCTTGTCATTGTCGACATTTTCTTCCGAAAGAAAATACACAGCTTCATATGTTTGGATTCGATGATATTGGACCCCATATCAAACCTCCACTCCAATAGTGTGTTACCATGAGTCTTCTCCAAGAACCTTTGGTTTGGACTCTGTTCATTTAATCTCCACCATGGGTTAATTTACTCTAACCACTGGTTGTTGCACCACTATTGTCAACACGTCCATTGAGGCCATGGAATAATATTCTTTGATACCCTTTATATCGGAGTATTACCATTTCCCTAGGTTGAGTCAATCCGCTGGTCAGACTTCTAATACTTAACAACCTCTACCGTTGATCATTTACAATAGAGGACCACCAAATGATCATTGTACATCATTTACCTATTTTAATCAACGATTCAATTCCATGTACTCACTCCAAGTTACTCTACGTTAACTAATCATCTTGGATCCACATAAATATACAATTTTCATCACATCTTGTTTCATACCGTCCGATGGTCCATATTTCTTCCGAGAGTTCCTTTTTTGTAGTGCCTCCACTGTAGTAAAATAATCTACTATGATTAGAGTCTCTTTGATGGATGGTCCATATATCCTTGTTGTAGCCTCAATATATTAATGGTATGTTTTGCTTCAGAGTTGATATGTAGCCTTGTACTCAAACACTTCGATGGATTGCACTTTGATATTGATATGTTGTGTGATGTGTTGACTTGGTGGCCTGACATGGAAAATGATATGGCCTTGTCCTCTCTACTTTTGTGGCTCTAACATGGTAGTTGACATAATGTTGATGTCATCATAATTTTTGGCTCATCTTCGTACACTTTGTTGACTTGGTGGTCTGAGATGTGGCCTCATCCTTTCTTATTTTGTGGCTCTGACATGGAAGTTGATGTGGCATATGAGTTGACTCACACATTTGGAGTCTCTGGTTGGAATCCCAATGTAGTCTTATGTTAAAATACTTTGATGTAAGATAATCAAGGAATGTTCCTTTTCGATACCATCATATCGGAGCACAGATTACTCTATCAACGTTACTCCACTGATATTTATGGCTCTAATACATCAATGATTCATATTAATTCATTATTGTTCCAATAGATTAATGGTCTATGTTGATTCAAAGCCTCTTCCGTTGGAGTGTATCAGGATGGCCTGAGCTAAATAATCTAAAAAATCAAACTCTGGAATCCTTTCCCATCATATCAAATTCTAAATTCAGGACTACTTCTTCTCGTGGATATGATTATATTTGGATCAAATATTTAATCTTGGTCATCCATTATTAAAATAAAATTATGGAACTAAAAATTATCTCCTTTCACATGGTTCCATGGCTCTTTAGTTTACATTCATGCTAAGATATTTCACTTGTTCATTATAAACCCATCAAAGATATTTTTTGTGGTGCATGTGGAATATTGTCTTTCACCTTTTGTTCTTTATCTTAATTCTTGGATCATTGACCTTGTTGACTGATCAACAATCAACATATTATGATTTCTCTCTTCACAGACCCTTCACCATAGCTTCCTTTGATCCTATGGAACTTGGTCGTCGAGCACCTTTATCAAAATTTATTCATCACATGGAGATATATATATGTGTAGGGACCTTCTTGATTTTCTTTGACTAGTTTGATTTTGTTTACATGTTTCTATCCTTAGACCTATCATAAATTTTTTTCTTCCTTCATCTTCAAAAGGAGTCACTATCAATGACCTCCATGACTACCTTTTACATCAATGACAACACAATTTCCAAAAAATATGTTGTTATACGATCTTGTATGGAAACAACGTGACTTTTTCCCTGATACCCACACTATTAGAAACTATTTACATGACCTGGACATTGTAACCCGCATTGTCCTACAATGAGCTATCCTTCTATTGTACAAATGTTCACTCTCTTTCTTTGGTCTAGATATATATATCGAAGATATATATGGACACACAGATTTGGTCATTATATCAAAGTCTAAAGTAACATAACAACATTAACATTCAATCCATGTCATAATAACTAACCCTTAGTGTGGATCATATTGGAAGCTAATGTTGTGTTGTGGGTTCACTAAAATCCTCGTAAACTAGTATCATTCTACAAAGCATCTATAGAAATATAAATCTAGTTATGATAAAAGTTTTCATGCAATATGGTATCTAACACCATTGGAAAATGACAACCAATGATGGATTTATGTTTATGTAATGAGACAAATGAGTTGATCAGCATGCACACTATTCATCTTCTACTTTCTCTTATTCTTATCAAAATTATCTACATAAGATAATGTTGACAATTATAAGTGATCCATAAATGGTAGACCCATGGTCTGTCTATTTCATCCACATGAATTCTTTGTGGAGTTTGTATTGTGTTCTCTATTCTTTGGACGAATTTAGTAGCTCAATAATGGAGAAAAACACCCAGGGTGATTTTAAGCACTCAAAATGAGATACAAATGACTAGGGGAAAATTTAGAGATTTGAAATAAGAGAAAAATGACCCGGGGCGATTTAACTCACTAGAAATTAGATAAAACAAACCTGGTGCAAGTTTACACACTCAACATCAGGGAAAAACGACATAAGGGGGAAAGTGAAGATGCTCGTCTAAATAAAAATTACCCAACAATGATTAACTCTGATCAACTTCTGAGTTGTGATGCCTAGCACAAAGAAAAATGTCGAGATCGGTAGAAATTTTCATAGGAAAAAGGAAATTTGCCCAACAATTAAATAAAATGCCCAAAGGAGGGAATACAATTTGTGGGTGAGTGGAAATTTATTCAACAATAAAAAAAATCAACTCAGATAGGATTGAGATAATGAATCTTTCATCTATTAACCAGAAAAAAAATTTCAAGCAATAAAACTCAAACCCGAACCACAATATACCTCAAAAATTGGATTGCACCCACATGGTATAAACAACAGAGATTTATTTTGATATGGAAATCATCAAAATGGGTGAGATATGCATGCCCAAAAACTTAAACATTGTTATTCACTAAAATAAATGTAGATTTCCATGGCTCGAAGATTCCTTCGCTCATTGTGGAAAGGCTCCTTGACTCCTTCGTCCACCAATCTTCAAGCAGGCTACACTCTTTGAGGTCTCATCTCTACAAACTTCCTCTCCCTTGGTTTCTCTTTGCTACAACTTTCACTCTTTCAATCTATTTCCTTTGGAAAGAAAACTATCAAATTGTTCATTTCCACTTCCCATTTTGCCAAAAAAAAGACAAAATAGAATAAAAATACCAAGTACAAGTTTATTACAATTTTACAAAATGTTTTGGGTGAGGATCCATTTCAGATAACACCTGCCCATTTGAAGGATTTTGGTCTCCAAAATCTTCAACTCCTTCAATCTTATTCTTCTCCTATCATCAAGAAAACTCCGACAAATCTCAAGGAAAGGATGTTTTTGTTGTAGGATGCAAGATAAGAGATGAGTATTCGCTACCTTTGGCATAACCCTATTGTCCTTCTCATGGTGGTGGATGACATCATTACTGCAATAGGTAGATGAACAATTGTTTCTCCTTGGGTCGCAAGTGAAAACAACTCCTCTTTCCCCTTGAACTTGACTCCAATATTTCGTCTTAGATGTTTGGTTTGTGGGATGGATTTATTAGTGAAGTTTGCAACATTTGGCCTCTCAATGTCTAGTCAATATGTAGTACTAAAAATAGTTCTTGCATTGACTACTTGGCCTTCTAGAGTGCCAACACTATCTATCATTATGACCCATTTTCTTGCAAGATAAATAAGCTAAATCATTTATTTTCAATCATTGATGACGCTTGCCATCTTGGTTTCTTTCTCCCCCAAGAATTGGAGTGAATATGGATGGTGTATTCATCTCTTTGTTCCTCTCTTCCAAACTTCTCCAAGCATATTTGAGTGTCTTGTTTCACATGGCTTGTTTTCTGGTTCCTCTTGCCTTAAAGAAAGTGGTTTGAGCTTCACTTGTGTTGGCTTCATGTCCACTGAATCCTAGGTCTTCATGATTGGGCCTTTGTGGAGCTACAACATGAATCAAAATTGCTTGTCCTTCCTTTCCTATCTCTTCGCTATCATAGCCCATTTTCCTAGTGAGATTAGAACCAATTCCTCTAGTGTGCTTCTCAAACTCACCAAGGGTATTGGAAGGTGAGATTACCATATTTCCCTTTCTCATGGTACTAGATTCAATGGTGGTAATGGAAGGGGATTTCTTGGTCTCTTGGAAAAATTCTTCTAGATTCTTTAAGGCCTCTTCCCTTGTTGGTAAGCCCTAGTAAAGGTGGATAGTGACCTTGGTGAACCACTCCTCTTTCCAATTATCTATCTCAATGGATTTCTCTTCTAACTACAAGTGTTGCAATATGCTCTTGTCAAAATTTTCCCTCATCGCGATGAAGGAGTCCTGACACTTGGAAATCTCTTTCTCCAACTCATCTGATCTTTGCCTCTAATATCGACTTTATTCATGGATATTTTAGATGAAGTCTCTCAAATCTTCCAACTTCTTTTTGTTCAAAGATTTTCCAATGGAAACTTCTTAAAGGTCCCTAGAAAACTTGCTCCGATACCATCTGATTCATAAATGGTGGGCCTATGACCTGTCTATTTCACCAATGCAGATTCTTTGTAGAATTTGTATTTTTTTTCTTTGTTCTATGGATGAATTTAGTAGCTCAACAATGGAGAAAAATGCCTAGGGAAATTTTAAGCACTCAACATGAGACAAAAATGACTAAGGGAGAATTTATACATCTGGTATCAGAGAAAAATGACTTGGGGCGAGTTTAGACACCCGACATTTGATAAAACAAATACCTTCGAATAGTTTACACACTCAACATCATGGAAAAAAAAAACCCGAAGGCAAAGGGAAGACACTCGGCTAAATAAAAATGACCCAACAATGATCAACTCCGACCAACTTCTCAGTTGGGATGCCCAACACAAAGAAAAATGCCCAGATGGGTATAACTTTTCCTAGGAAAAAGGTAATTCTCCTAGAAATAAAATAAAATGCCCAAAGGAGGGAATACAATTCATGGGTGAGTGGAACCTTGGTCAACAAGAAAAAAATTCATCTCAGAGAAGATTGAGCTAATGAAGCTTGCATCTATTAACAATAACATAAATTTCAATAAATAAAATTCAAACCAGAACCACAACATACCTCACAAAGCATATTGCACCCACACAATATAAGAAACATAGATTTATTTTGCTCGGGAAATTCATTACAATTGGTGATCTATGCATGACCAAAAACTCATACATTGTTATTTACAAAAATAAATGTAGATTTTCATGGCCCAGGGATGCCTTCACTCATCGTGAACAAGCTCCTTGACTCCTTCATCCATCGATCTTCAAGAAGACTACACTCTTTGATCTCTTATCTCTGCAAACTTCATAGTTTTCCTTGTCTCGCTTTGTTTAATATCTTTCTATAACCTTAATTATTTTAATGTGTTGCTTTTGGAAGGCCAACCATCACATGATTCGTTTCCACTTCCTATTTTTCCAAAAAAAAAAACAAAATAAAATAAAAGTAACAAATACAAGTTTATTACAATTTTAGAAAATGTTTTGAATGAGGTTCCATTTCATATCAATAAGAGACGAGAAACAAAGTGTCTCTTAATCCCATCTCTCTATGAAATAGGAAAAGGGTTGATTAAAGGGATTGTATACTTTAATGTTGTCTATCTTTTTACGCGTATAGTTGAAAGGGGTTGATCCGTTGATTAAAGGGATTGTATACTTTAATGTTGTCTATGTTTTTTATGTGTATAGTTGATTAACTATATTGTATATAATAATCTCGTTTGTATATCATATAAATAAAATATTAAAGTTGAATTATTACCTTGTCTATAATATCTATATAAATAAATATTTGTTTAGATCTAAAGTTTTGAATTTATAAATGGTCACATTTATATATGAGTAAGTATTATAATTAATTTCACTATTGCACTTTCTTTTGAATCTCATATAAAACATTTGAATATCACTCCATAGGAAATATATAGACATGTCATAGTTTATAATAAAATTGATCCTTTAACATATATTGATTGATTTTAATTTTCGAATTAGAAAAATCTTATAAAACAAGATGCTCAAAAAAGGGATAGTGACGATCATTGCTCACACTAAGAAAAACATTAAAACCAAGTAAAAAATTATGGACAGTGACGATTGCTCACACGAAGTAAAAAGATAATGTCATTYCCTTATGTTAATGAAAGTACAGAATGCACCCAACTCTAAGGAATGGAAAAAGTACATCTATGCATGATCTAGTGTTTTATATATGAACTACTTATCCTAGATAGTATAGGATTRAAACATTCAACAAGCCAATTATAATTAGATACGAGGAAGTTCATGAAATCGTAGAATCGGATTTTATTTTTGAGATTATGAGAACAAAGAGATTACCTTGTATTTAGTTGGAGGTGGTCAGTGGAAAAAATAATAATAGAGTTGGTAAATTTTGTACCCTTAAAAGAGTATACTTTAATATTAAATTAATTCTATTTAAATAAATTAGATATATTTTACATTTTATTGTAATTATAATTTTTATTTTATTTATATATATGTATAATTATTATAAAACCATTATTAAAAAAAAATATGTTCTAGGGGTGAGTGCATGAAGTTGGTGGCTGAAAAAGTGGCAATGGGGTCAACAGGAATGCACACTAGTAGGGACGCATGCACGTTTTTAGCTGAGTACATGAAGTTGGTGGCCAAAAAAGTGGCAAGGAGGTCAACAGGGATGTGCGCGTGTTCCTAACCCTATAGGTTTGGAAGTGCCTGAACCTCCACTCATCTTTCCACGTAGTTTTAGTGGCAGGAACACATGCATGTTCCTAGGAACGTGCACACCTATTCCTCTGCTAAATTTTCTCTAAAGGGATGTGAGCATGATTTGTGCTCATTTGCACAAATCGTTCTCATGTTTTTACTCTCATTGAGAAAATAGAGAGGAGCTAGAGAGGAGCAACAAGTTGAGGGTCTTGCCACCATGTCCTAGTCTAGCCATGTATGTTTGATTTCTTTTATTTTTCTCTCAATTTAGTTATTTCCAATAATGTATTTTGCTCTCAAGAATCTAAAATTAAAGAAATTTGTGGTTTTCTATTATAATTAAAAAACCAACCTAATTTACATGTGATGGATTAACCAATTGCAACATATATAATAAAATGGAACCAAGATACAATGTAAACAACTCAGAAGAAAACCAATGAGAGAAAAACCCCAAACCACCACAACCACCCAATGTAAACAGTCAAATTGATGAGGGGTTGGTCATATTAAGAACCCTTGAGGAATAATTAAGGGACACTAGAGATCCTAGTAGAGTCTCCATGGCCACTTCTTTGGACATCATTGTGAATTCCATTGCAAGTTCCCAAGGGAAATTGACCTTTATTTCTGATTATAGGGAAAGAATGTATGCATAATATAGCACTGGTTTGGATAGAAACCAAGTCAGAGACTTGTACATTTCAAAACAACAAATATTGACTATTTTTAGGTATCCTATAAATGGACAAGAACTACCATTGACCAAGAAACACCTCTCCATTTATTGGTGCATCCATCTCCAAATTAATCAAAATTGTATGGATAGGTACTATATGGTATTTGATAAACCTCCTTGCAATAACAAGGAGGTGCCTTTATATTTTCTGAGAAAAGTATGGGCTGAGTTTATTTTGGGTAAGCATGTCAACTACTTTGACATGGGTGACTTCTAGGGGGTGGGTCAAGGTTTTGCACAAAACCGAGAGCATGCCAAGCGTGATCCCATGTTAGGTCCTCATCCCCCTAGGCAAAGGCCTGATCCCCCTCCCTTCCATCTTCCTATTGCAGAGAAATTGCAATAGGTACAACTAGCCATTTCATCATTAACTCATAGCCTAGTGCAACACAATATCTTTATTTCACTATCTCAACAAGATGTTCCTGGTAGTGACATTGATAAAGGGGTTGGAGGTTCAACATCCACAACATAGTATAGTGAGGAGAGGGCACCTGGACATAGCAGTCATCCATGTGAACCTAACAGATGCTCAAGTTGCGGACATACATGCTATGGATCTATAAAGCCCAGTGGACAACATAGCTTCATGGAGGAGGTTAGTATCTTAACCATCTCTATGTTCTTCATCATTATTTATTGATTTTGTATTCTGTGTATTTATATAGATTTTTTATTGTATGTTGTTTTGTAGTTGTCACATCCAAGAAGTAGGCCCTTTATGTTGATGGATGCATCAACGCCTAGGCCCACCATTGATGCAACAATAGAGGCAACCTGCTCATTAGATGCACTCCATGCACAATTATGTGTCGCATTTGATAAATTCACATTGCCATTTATTTATTTTATGACATCCTCAAATTTTAAATGTTCTTGTGTTGCTACAAGATTTGGAACTAGGTGATGTGGGGGAATTTCCATCTGGGATGGAAAAGTCACTTGCATCACAGGCACCATGTGTATAGTTAAATATCATATAATTCTCAATTTTTTTTATGTTTATGTTTTTTAATTTAAATGTTTTTCACTGATAGTTCAATATTATTAATATGTATGCATGATGCAAAAATATTTGCTAGATATAGTACTATTGCACTCCATGGGCACCTGGGCCTTGCCTTTGGGTTACCTTTATCCACTCTTAGGGAGTTATAATCACTTATATAACCTATGGGGGTATATCACAACCCACCCCCAATATCTATCTTATTTCACGCATCCTCATTGGATTCACACGTAGACCACCCATCTATGCACCTCTTCCATCACATCCGTCTATAGTGGATGTACATGTATGCCACCCACCCCCACCACCATTTCAATTGGCCCCATCCACTGAGGCTGCCATAGTAGAGGTTTCCTCGAAGTAGGTTGTACAACCTAGTGCTCCATTTTCTAGCGAATCTTTATCAAGGTCTGAGATATTCATGGTGAGATAATGTGTTAATGATAATTTTTTATGTATCATGATTTTGATTTTACACATATTTATTTAATTTTATTGGCTGTATCCTTGTAATTGATGCAGGGTGGCATCACAAAGAGATTGGGGTTGCGTAGGAGGGTAACACCCTCACGATTGATAGTAGCATATGCAGTGAATTATCTTAGGTTAAATTATAAAGTTTCATTTTGTATGGTTATTAATCCATTGATGATAAAAATGTGTAACAATGTTTTGTCTTTGTGTAGTCTCCAGAGCGTTGAAGCATGCCCAGTCCTAGAACCACTCGAGGTACTTCCACAAGAAAGAGAAGAAATATAGATTTCCGGGATGCTCCTGAGGGTGGCGAGGGTGGTAGTGCTCAATGATTGACCAACTACTTCCATTTTGTATCTAGGCCACCATATGGATGATTTTTATGTTAGGGAACTTGTTGTCACTTTGTATATTTGGCATGAGGTGCCATTTTGTAAAAATGTAAAATTTAGATGATGTTGAATATCTATATATATATATATATATATTTCATGGCATGTTTTTTTATGAATCTCACTGTTTCTGCATTTTATGTTGATGAATATATGAATTTCAAGGTCTTTGAATTTCAAAGTGTATGAATTTTATGTGTATTAATTCCGTTATTTTTTTCTAAACTGATTATAAATACTCACATTACGCATTAACAACTATCTTATGGTGGAAAATATTTCTAAGTGCTAAATCCATAAGCAAGTAATGGTTTTCTAGTAGCATTTCTTGCTAATCAACCATGTATCTCTACATCATCGATAGATCATTCCTTCTGAATTATTTGGATGAATGTTGTGGATATCCATATTCTAACTCACAACCAACAATATGGACTACCTCTTGAATTATCTCCATCTAAATCCAATGACAATCCACCCTCAAATAGTGGCCACTTGAAAATATTGTGACCTAAAAAATGGCATATTACAATACTTTCTTATAGAAATATTTTTTCTCATTTATCTTATACATAATTGTAAATCACTTAACAATCTCAACTCAATGTTATGTCAAGTAAACCTCCATAAATAGTACTATAATTAATCAATTATGAATATGACATAAGGTAAAATGCAATTATGCAATTACACAACATTTGGACAACCCAAACAATTCATATATATTTAGCATATGAAGTACATGCACCTACCAATATCTTATCATGGGTTTCTACAAGTTAGGATCTTCAAACCATAGCCTTCCCTTGATATTAATTTGAGAATCCTAGTTGTTAGTTTCTTAGTTGATTCAATCCATAATTTGACAATTTTCTAGGGCACACACATTATTCCCCTCTTTCCATGCATGACATATATAAAATCATTTGATTTATGTGTAACCCTTCATAAATGCCAAAAAGACTAGTCGATGACTCATTAATGCACTCATGTTTGTTTAGGTTGTGTAGTGGGTATGTGTAAATTTTGTTAAACCCATAAATTATTAATAAGATTTATTCATTCTTCCATGATTTCCACTAAACTTATTGATTTTGACCAATACAATGAGAGAGCTCACAGGGAAACCAGATCTTAAAATGGGTATCATTTTCCACCTACAAATAAAGGTTTTGAGGTTACATTTCATAACACACCATAGAAAGTAATTCCATGCTATCAAAATTCCTCCAGGGAGAATTGAAACCATTATTATTTTCCCTTCAAAATATATGAGATTTCATTGCACATTACTACCCAATTTTAGGGTTAGAGCACACAAGGCAACAAAGGACCCTCCCAAACCCAAAACCACAAACATTTTCATGCCATGCCATTTCCATGGCATGTAATTTCCATGCCATTGTCATGCCTTTCCAAGCCATTCCATGGCATGCCATTTCCATTCAATTTCCATGGCATTGTCATGCATGACCATGCCATTGTCATTCCTTGCCAAACAATGCCACTGTGATGCCATATCCTTTCCTTGCCATTTCCATGCCTTTCCATACCATGTCATTTACTTTATTTTCCATTTCCATTTCTTTTCCATGCCATGCCAATGATATTCCTTGCCAAACCATGCCATGGAATGTCATTTATATGCCATTTCCATGCCTTGTCAATCCATGCCATACCATGCCATTGTCATGTAGCTTCCCATGTCTTGTCATGTAGCTTCCCATTTTAACATATACAAAAATAAATATACCTTTCATAACATTATGCAAGGAAAAATTCAAACCAAAATGTGGATTGGAATGAAACAATAATAACAAAAAAATAAACCTTTCTAATCTCAAGAAATAAGAAACATTTTTAATAGGGACATATTACTTAAATTTGTATCACAAAGTTCCTTTCCATGCAGTGAAGTGTTTATGAATTTTTAAGTGTGGGTGAAAAAGTTTGCATGCCTTGCCTTGACTTTCATTTCCATGCCATGCCATGCCATTTCTTTCCTTCCCAAGCCATTCCATGCCTTTCCATTCCATGTCATGCCGTTGCATGTCCTTCTTTGACATGTCATGCCTTTCCTTTCCATTCCTTTCCATGCCATGTCATGCCTTTCCTTGCCATGCGTTTTCTTGCCTTTCCATGTCATTCATTGGCTTGACATTTCATGCCTTTCCTTTCCATTCCATCCCTTTCCACGACATTCCATGCCATCCCTTGCCATGAAATTCCATGCCATTTCATGCCTTGCCATGCCTTGCCATTTCCATGCCTTTGCATGGCATGGAAAAACAAGGATGTTGGGTATGTGTTATATTCTTTGCATGGTTAGAATTAGTTTCTATGTTGTGTCGTGCATGTAGGGGGTAAGAGGGGGGCAGAGCTTCCTCTTTTCCAAGGTGTTATAGGGGGGTGAAGCCCCCCTGTTTGGGGGGTCACAGGGGGGTGGGGGTAGCACCCCTGAAAAAAAAGTATTGGTTTTCTATTTCCAATTAAGGAATTAGGATTGTTGACTAATCTAGGATATTGGATAGAGTTTTCGATGCTTCGGTATCCTATATGTATATTGTATTGTAAAAAATGTATAAGAGGAATGAATATATAATATGTTGGTTTTCTCGGATTGGGTTTTCACAGGGAAAATATTTGTGTAAAGTGTGTATTTTCCATTTTATGTTTTCTATTCTTTTATTGGAACTTTGTATGCATTAAATAATTGTACAAGGTTAACATATATAAAGGCATGGAATGGAAAAACAAGGAATGGCTTGGCAAGACATGGAAAGGAAAGTAAATGCATGGAATGGTAGGGAATGGCATGGCATGACAAGGAAAATAAATGCATGGCATGGAATGGTATGGAAAGGAAAGGCATGACATGTAAACACATGGGAAGACAAGTGAAGGAAATGCCAAGCCTTGTCATACCTTTCCATGCCATGACATGCCTTGCCTTGCCTTTGCATGCCATCCCATGCCATGCCATTCCATGTCATTCATTTCCTTTCCTTTCCATGGCATGGCATGTCATTCCTTGACTTACCTTGTCAAGCTAGGCCTTTCCATGCCTTTCCATTCCATGCCTTTCCTTTCCATTTCTTCCCATGCCTTTCCTTGCCATTCCATGTCATGCCTTGCCTTGCCATGCCTTACCTTCCCATGCCATGAATTTCCTTACCTTCACTTGTCATTCCATGTCATGCCATGCCTTGTCTTTCCATGCCTTGTCATTCCTTTCCATGTCTTACCTTTTCTTTCCATGTCATGCCATGCCATGACTTTCCTTGCCTTCACTTTTCATTCCATGCCTTGTCTTTCCATGCCTTGCCTTTCCTTGCTTTTCCTTTCCAAGCCATGTCTTTCCTTGCCATGGATTGGAAAGACAAGGCATGACATTCGATGCCAAGACATTCATTAAGTTAATTTAATAAAACAATAATGGCATTCATGTATCATACCTTATTTTTTGCCTAAAAAAATAATGCTTGTACTAAATGAACAACTTTAATACAAAAAAATTACAATCAAAGGATTCATTAAGCATGTAATTCTACAAATTGTTATCCCATATATCTTATATAAAAATACTTGCATGATAATTTCAATCTCATAACATAATCTCTCTTTATTTATATATCTAATCCCATCTCTTGTAATTTCATTGACTGGAAAATTGTTTGTTGGAGGATATATGACACTATGGTTTTTCTCAATGATGCATAGTGCAATTTATGAAAGAGAGGTCAATTTTCAAGAACACTATGTTGGGAAATTGTGGGTAGTGTAGTCACATGGACCTTCGAAAGAGAGACGTGTGAGAGATTACAAAACTCCATTATGTTGTTCATTTTGGATTTTATGTCCCTCGACCAAAGTGTTGACATGTTCCTAAATGATGCCATGAGGTGATCTTCAACTCGCAATAAAGCTCAAACTGAGACTCACATGGATGAACTATCGGTTGCATTGGATCTAGGGAACCAATTTTTAGCTTGTAGGGCCCACATGTTGTTATTCCATTGACTGGAAAACTGTTTGTTAGATGATCTTTGACACTAGGGTTTTGCTAAATGAGGCATAGTGCAATTTATGAATGAGAGGTCAATTTTCAAGAAAATTGCGCTGGGAAATTTTGGGTAGTGTATTCACGTGGGCCTTGGGTAAACAGATGTCCAGGAGCTTACAAAACTTTGTTACGCTACCCAGTTTGGATTTTATGCCCCTAGAACAAAGTGTGTACATGTCCCTGAATGGCTTGATGAGGCGAGCTACAACTCACGATAAAACACAAACTGAGACTCAGATGGATGAACCGTTGCTTGCATTGGATCTAGGGAACCAATTTTCAGCCAGTGGGGCCCATCTATTGTCATTCCATTGACCCAAAAATGTTTTGTTAGAGGATCTTCAGCACTAGGGTTTTTATCAATAAGGGATAGTGCAATTTCTGAATGAGATGTCGATTTTCAAAAAACTTGTGCTAGGAAATTGTGGGTAGTGTAGTCACACGAGCCTTGGAAAAACAGAGGTGCACAAGATTATGGAACTCTATTATGATTATTGGTTTGTATTTTATGCCCCTAGACCAAAGTGTTGACAAGTCCCTGAATGGCTTGAGGAGGCAAGTTGCAACTCGCGATAAAACTCAAACCAATACTTGGCTGGATGAACCATTAGTTTCATTGGATTTGCAACACCGGGTTTCAACTAGTGAGGTCCATATGTTATCATTCTATCGACCAAAAAACCATTTGTTGGAGGATATTAAGCACTAGGGTTTTTCTCAAGGAGGAATAATGCATTTTTTGAATGAGAGGTTGATTTTCAAGAACATTGTGTTGGGAAATTGTGGGTAGTGTAGTCATGTGGGAATTGGAAAAATAAATGTACATGAGCTTACAAAACTCTATTATTCTACTCAGTTTGCATTTTCTTCCCCTAGACCAAAGTGACAACATGTGTTGATACTTAGAACACATCACCAAAAGACTTCATCCTCCCTTGAAATCCGGCCTT
>JZKD02S0590264.1:91216-103773 GCA_000966675.3 Picea glauca | reverse complement strand
CTCTGTGTTTATGGTTGCATCTCTGATATATTTATGTTATATTACTGGATATACGCGATATCTCTGTGCATTTCTTTATTATATCTCCGCTCTCATTTCGTGCCAAAAATAATCCCGATCAGCAAGGCATGGCATGGAAATGCAAGGAAACATAAGGAATGAAAATACAAGGCATGGAATGGAAAGGTAATGAAAGGTAAGGCAAGGCAAGGTAAGGAATGGCATAAGGAAAGTGAAGGAAAGGCATGGAAAATTAAGGAAAGGAAAGGCAAGGCATGACATGGAAAGTGAAGAAAAGGAAATGGATGACATGGAGAGGAATGGCATGACATGGCAAGGAAATGCATCACAAGGAAATAAAATGCATGGCAAGACATGGAATGGAAAGTGAAGGCAATGAAAGGCAAGGCATGGCAAGGCATGACATGGCAAGGAAATGAAAGGCATGGAAAGGAAAGAAAAGGAATGGCATGGCATGGAAAGTGAAGGCAAGATAAGGAAACTTAAGGCAAGCCATGGAAATGTAACACAAGTGAAGGCAAGTCAAGGCAAGGAAAAGCATGGAAATTTAAGGAAAGTGAAGGAAAGCTAAGGTAATGTAAGGAAAGTGAAGGGAAGGCATGGAAAGGTAAGGAAATAATAGGCAAGGCACAAAAATGCAAGGTAAGACAAGGTAAGGCATTGCAAGGTAACAAAAGTGAAGGAAAGGCATGATAAGGTAAGGAAATGCAAGGAAAGGAAAGTAATAGCATTGCATGTCATGTGAAGGAAAGGAAAGGCATGACATGGGAAAGAAATACATGGAACAAAAAGGAAATCAATGGCATGGAAAGGGTTGGAAAGGAAATGCATGGAATGGAATGGAAAGTCATGGAAAGGAAAGGCATGGAATGAAAAGGAAAGGAAAGGGATTGCATGACATGGAAAGACATGGCATGGAATGGAAGGTGAAGGTAAGGAAAGGAATGGCATGGAAAGACAAGGAAAATGAAGGAAAGGTAAGGCAAGGTAAGGTATGTGAAGGTAAGGCATGGTAAGGTAAGACAAGTGAATGTAAGGCAATGAAAGGAAAGGGAAGTGAAGTTAATTCATGAAAAGGTAAGGAAAGTGAAGGAAATACATCGAAAGGTAAGGAAAGAAATGGAATCTGGAGGAAAGGAAATGCATGGCATGACAAGGAAAGGAAAGGAAAGGAAAGGAAATTCATAGAAATGCAAGGTAAGGCATGGCATGACATGGCATGGCGAGGAAAGCGAAGGAAAGGAATGACATGGAAAGTGAAGGAAAGGAAAGCCATGGCATGGGAAGGTAAGGCATGGCAAGGGAAGGCATGGCATGGCATGGAGTATGCGTGCCCTACAAAAAATGGAGTGTCAACATGTGAGTCCACTAAATGACCAAAGAATAAAACATTGATGCTAGTTATTCAAAATTTAATAGAAGGTTTCAACTAAGCTGGCAGTACGAGATCCGAGACATGATCATAATCAACTAAAATACTTGATTGGTTCTCCTCCAACTGGGATAATTCCATAGTTATACGTTGACCAATGGGGAGTGATACACAATCCCATCTATCAACCCATTATATTGATTCACAATAATTTCATTCATTAATACTAGATGGACAACAAAAGAAAGAGATTTTCCTCATCCATATTTCATATATTTCATTTTCTAATGTTTAATTGAATGGAATCCATGAGTTCCCTGCATTGTTTTTCATTCATACAAAAGTTATCAATATACATCGACCACCTCCAAAAAATATCTATGTACATGTCCTTTTCTGTGTGATTGGTATTCAAAGGTTCTTGTTCTCTCTCCCATTACTGAAGAACAACATTCAACAATGGATTTCGCATGTTGAATGAGAGAAGTAGTTGTGAACTTCATTTCTTCCCTATGCAATTATTTTTTTATACATGCACCTACTCCATGATGCTCCCCTTTCCTATGCCCGGACTAAAAATAGTTCCAAATGTGTGGTACCTTGAGTTTTTTGCAACATACACAACCATTGAAATAAGCAATCATTTTTGAACTGGCCTGCACAACCATCTGACCAAATCCAATGTTGTTCCATATGTATGTTCTTATCCTTAAGGTGATTGTAAAACAACTTAAAGCAATGTTGTATGTAGGCTAAGTCATGGAAACGATCATCACTTATGTAGAAGTGACACTCCTTCAATATAAAATTGTTTTCTTTGTTACTATTTGACCCATGACTGTATGTGATATGGACCATTATGTTGACCTGATCTGAGTAATAATATTGGATTTGAATCTCATTTTGTAGTTGAATGGTGTAGTTCTCTACAAAATCAACCAGTGATAACACAATATCAACAAGAAATGTATCTATGCATATTCTAAAATGCTTGTCCTTCAATCAAGCCACATGGACATGTTTAACATAGTGTCATGTATTTTTTACGAAGTACTTCATGAATTCACATACTTGTACTTGGGAAGTCACAAATTGTATCTTTTTTCTTTTTTGCCATCTATCGATATCATATGCTACATATTTAAATCTTTGCAAGGAAACCTCCTTCCTCCCCAATTCATACACATCACTTAAATGGATGTAATTTCTCAGTAATTTCATTCCACTGCACCTGAGGCATCTCCCATATAAGAAATATTTTTGATAAAATGTACAACCCTCTAGTCTTGTACACAAGATGTTGTGAATAAATTCTATAGATGAAGAGGGAAAAAATATAACTAAGCATTCCTCCAAAAGGGTGTTATGAAAAACATAATATACATGTGTGTGTGTGTCATAATAACAACCATACTCAATGTGATAGCTAAAATAACACGTGTTACAAATTTTGTTTATTCAAACATACCAAGGCTTGAATTTATCGAAAGATCTTTCTCCCAAGTTAAGTGCATTAAGTATTGTCCTGAATCTCTCATACAATTTTTTCTGTGTAATTTCAAGAAAGTGTTTATTATGGGATTCACAGTCCTTAGATATTTTTGGTTGGAATAAGGCCTAGTTTTCTCATGCCATAAACCATGTATTAGTCCCTTAACTACTCCAATTAACTACGTGTCAGAATGAGGTAGCCTACCAGTGAAGGCCCACAAATATTTTGGGCCACCTGTGTCGAGTCTATCTCATCTATGAGAATAATTTCTAAGGGTTTTGACATTGCATTTCATGAGCTGTGAGGTTTGTTGTAAAAAACAATGGTTTTGTGTGATCTTTCTAACAATTGATTGTGACAAGACACGTCAGGTTGTATTGCGGTCTTCAGATGGAGATTTCTTACCAATTCTTTGAAAAGAATCTACAAGGTTCTAACAATATGATTATTTGTTTCTAAAATTTTGACTGTTTTAATGCCTAAAATTTTCCTAACAACAGTCAAACTTCTAGATTTTAACAAAGCTAAAAACAATTGACATTTAGCAACATTGTATTTTGGTTCTAAATATTCTTTAATGGTTTTATAAGAATGATAACGAATAGTATGATTATGTAAATTACCTTCAAGTGATGCTATACCACTTTCATTCTGCTGAATGTGTTTAGGATTTCTTCATCACACAATGCTCAATATAGGTAGGGGCGATGAACCCCTATTATTGAACTCTTGACCTCCCTACTATGGAGTTAACAATGTTGCAGTTATTTATGCTTCAATCATTTGCGGATAAAATATGGGAGGAGAGTGGACATGGTATTGAATATTTTATGGAATGTTTGACTGTCCAACAATAGGTTGTACCATAGGAACTTCTTCACCACAATGTTGTACACCAATTGCCTCTCTAATTCCATCCATTGTATAATGAGCTCCAAGAAAATCCTCCATCATCCAGTTATCCACAACAATATATCTTGATGAGATACTAGATCAGTTCATATCTACTAAACTCCTGTGCTTTTCTTTTGGTGATGGAGGAGAAACAACAATGACATCTATTCTGCTAGAAATCAGATTTGACTCTTCTGAAAGCCTACACTTTGAAATATGTAAATTTTCCTTTTCTCTTTATTATTCTACCTTTTCGGTCAGCTTCTCTTTTCTCAAGGACTTTGTTTCTCGAATCCATTAAATCCCCATGTTTAAAGAGAAAAATTGGCTTCCAAAAACCCCAAGAAGACACCAAACTTTTTTTGGTATTACACAAGAATACAACTAACAATTCCCATTCCATCTGGATAAATTTGTCCTTGTATTACACAACTAACAGTTCCAATTGGACAAATTTTTCTTCCAATTCCAAGAAGACACAAGAAGACAAAAACAACAATTCCAATTGGATAAGTTTGTCTTCCAATTCGAAGAAGACACAAAAATACACAAACAACAATTCCAATTCCACTTGGAAAATTTTGTCTTCCAATTCTTCCCAAAATGGTCTTACAATAGCACGGAATTGTCTATGAATCAAACAACAATACTAATATAAGAAAAAACCTATTTGTGAACATTATTTTTGTGTGCAAATGTCAAGAAATATTTGTCGGGCTTGAGATAGATTAGGTAGTGGAGTGTGCCTGGCACTAAAAGTTCCCACCAGGAATTCACGCACATTCCTGTTGGGCATAAAAGAACAACAACTACAATGGTATCAAGTCACAAGAGATTATGAGTGCTCTTTACTCAATAGATATAATATTTATTATAGACGAAACTTATTTATGAATAAATATGTATAGGGGTATGGCGACAACTAGGACCTAAGGGATTAGGATGGAAAGTGTGTTCAAGCATAGAGAAATGGTTAGAGAACCAATATTTGGATTATGTGGGTGCAAGGGTTTTGGGGCCTTTAACAAGAGGGATATGCATAGTGCACTCAGGGATCAAGTGTGGAGGGGGTTAAGGGTTGAGTATATTTTATACCTAGGCTTATATGGAGATAAGGGGGTCTAGGTCATGGTCTAAATATATCTCTAGCTCTATGTCATGGTGTAGGTCTATGTAATGGTAAACGCCATGGTCATCGTATAGGTCTAGGTCATGGTCTAGGTATTTCCATGTCTAGGTGTTTCTATGTCTAGGTCTAGGTCTATGTCTTGACATGTCTATGTCAAGGACATTTATTTCCTTGAGATGAATGGAGTGGGGGTGCAGAGAGAGGAAGAAAGAGAGGAGGAGAGGGGAAGGCAAAGAGAGTGAGAGAGAGTGAGGGATAGGGATATAGAGAGAGGGAGTATAGAGATATAGTGATAGGAATGGGGGAGGGGGAAGGAGGGTTATATAGAAGAAAATAGAGCAAGGTGGGGAGAGNTGAATATTGATCTATATATTTGTATTTGACATCATTTTTATATAGGATAAAAAATTCAATTGTTGACAAAATTATAGACATAGATAGAGTCGACTATGCAGATTTCAAATACAATTTAAAAAAAATTAATATTGTTTACTATTTTTAATCTATTTTTGTCTTCACATATATCAAAATCCTAGAATACATATCTATCTTATTTCTACTATAACATTTTCTCGGATTAACCATTTATCAAATGAGTTTTATGTGGCACTAGAGGAGACTGATACCTACGATCTGATTTTTTTTTTATCATGTTAAGATTGTCTTAGCCTGCACAAACAAAAGACGTTGTAATTTTAGGCATATGTTGACTTTGATATTTTAAAAATATTATAACATTAATATTAAAAAATTCGAAAAAATATATGACACAATAAAATGGGTTCTCTACAAGTATACAAGTTTTTTGGATGAAATTACATTGCTAAGGTACTCAAAACCTGCACAAACAAAAACATATACCTTATATTTTGTTAGAAAAATAAGATACCATTGTTATAAAAAATAAAATTTTACATAGTTATTGACAATGTCTCTGAATAAAATTTGTATATTCGGAAATCTAATTCAATTTCCTACATTTCATATTCTTACACCATAATCAAATGAATTGTAAAACTATCTTGAATAATCCATCCAAGTTAACATATTGTTGTTTTCCCAGGTTTGTATTACCACACATACCCTTAGGGTTTATATTAGTTTTTTCATTTTATATTTTTATTATTTTAAGATTTTTGTTAATTTTGGATTTATCAAGTGTCAAAAGGGGTCAAATTCATTGAGCTATATGTTGGCATGTTTACAGGGGGAGTGTGCTTGTCATTAATGGTAAGAACAACAACGACGATGGAAAATAGAACAACAATGATGATGGAAAATAGGAAAGGTTAAGATACATAAACCTTTGAATACTTAGAAAATATTCTAAGTCGAAAGAGATTCTAAGCTCAGGAGGAGGAGCAAAAGTGGTCATCGAATCAAGCACTGTGAAGAATATGGACCGTTGGATCAGAGTCCAGACAAGAGGAATGAGCACACAGAGGAGGAGAATAGATCTCAGGCGTTAGATCTGAGTGCATGGACCAACCACCGTTAGATCCAGTGGAGTTGCAAAGAGGATAAGCCCATGAGTCATTCAACACTCCAAAGCTATGAAGGAATCCCGACCGTCCATTGAGGAAGGACACGTGGCGAGAGATCAACATTGCACTAATTCCCAAATCGACAAATCAGAGATAGGAGAAGAGAAAACTCATGACGTCCGAGTTTGTGAAGGTGATCATAGTCATTGATTGAGTAAATTCATGCAACGTCGATCAAATGAGTGAACTGATTTTAAAATTGGGAAATCAGAGATAGGAGAAGCAAAAACTTGCGAATTTTGAGTTCACGAAGGTGATCATAACCATTGGATCACAGAGAGTTCTAGACCGTTGATCTAGCAAGCATAGATTCGAGGTTCGTGTTTTGGAAGAAAGGAGAGAGTTGATTTCCGAAGTCCTGAAACATGAAGTCTCGAAGGGGATATTTGGGTCGTTAGATCAATGAGGGTTGTGGATCACTAATCTAGCTCAACCAAGTTCAGATTTTGGGAGTTTTAACATCATAGAAAGTAGGAGAGATAACTCATGAGTTCATGAAATGCGAAGTCTCAGAGAGTCGGAGAGCCGTAGTAAATTTCAACCGTCAGATCCAAAGGGATACGTGGCATCCGATCGTGAGCTCCAGAGAAATCACACTTCAATAATTTCCAATGGAGAATTGAAATTCTTGAAGCTCGGAGAGCCGAAGAGCCAAAGTAAATATTGATCATCCTATCATCCGAAATACACCTCATTCATCAGATCATTTGAAGAAGATCTCAAGCATCAGATCGTCTGAAGTGAATCTACGCCATCTGATCTAGAGCACCAGTTTGAGATTTGATATTTCAGAAGTCCAGAGACCCGAAGGAAGTCTCGACCATTGATCGATAAATTGGTTGCAGAACCATTGATCTGGTTGATAGGTCAAATTCCCAAAGTGGAGGCTGAGCAGTCGATTGAGGAGGACAGGTGTCCATACATCATCGACTCTGAAGATTGGCATACAGAGAAAACAAGGGCTTGAGATTTGAAACTCCCAAAGCCTGGATCACAAAGTAAATTAAAGTCATTGATTTAGGAAGGTGTTGAGTACTCAACACACCCTAAAAAATTCTGTCACCATTTACTTTTTGGGGTACCACTTGATCTTCGGCTTGGACTATTATCACTTTAGCATGAAAATACCGCCTTCACTTATCTCATATGTTTCATGATTGAATCGATGAAGAGTTTTCTTATGTACAAAAAAGGACCTTCTTAACTTTGAAAGAGACTTAATTACTACTCAATGAATCAGCCACCCAGGATTTCCCCCCCACTCTCTTGAGAAATTCGGCATCGGTGAAAGATAAAGGTGGTGAAAATCATTTGGAAATTCAAAGTAGCCGAGTATCGACCTTCATTGGTGTCAGACGATGAAAGCGTTTCTTTCCTATGAACAACCCCGGGAAGGATTTTTTCGAAGACCGATCCATTCAGTTTCGGCAGAAAAATGTAATAGTAAACACCGCACATAGGTAAGGAGTAAACAACTGATCCCCGATCCCTATGCCAAAGTGATGTGACACGACGAGATGTTTTACCTCCATATGTGTCAGATATGCCACATTCAAAGATTGTAGTTAACTCATAGATCGCACATTAGTTACTAATTTGTGCATGAACCAAAAGGATCTGTTAAACCCATCGATACAATGCATCTTCTCCCATGCCTCCATCGTCAACTAGTTAAGGTTTATTTGCAGAAATTCGAAGTAATTTATTTTGAATTTACATTTATTACTCGTATTAACTGATTGATATGAATGGTAGTACCTCTCTATTTAAATCATGTTCGATTCATTGTGCATGGTCCCATTTTGCGCAAAAGGAAATTCAGAACAAAGAAAAGAGTGAAGCAAACAACCCAGAAGAAATGCCCAAAGTTCAATGAGTATTCAACAATTATCTTAGCAAGCATTATAGGAACAATGCCTCTGAAGAAGCCTTTAACTAGGAAATCACCGAAAGCCCCTAAGCTGCAAGAATCAAAAGTAGGACAAGGCTCCTCCCCATTAGTTACGAGACAATTAGAATTCACTCCCAATCTAGTATCTGTCATTAAGAGAATCACCAAGGAGCCCTTTGTCCAACCCCCATCTTTCAGAGACACAGAGGCAAGTATTGGAGCCAATATGGAATTTCCTCACTGGGAATAAGTTTTCAAGAAAATCAAGAAAGAAGAACCCCTCGAATATACCCCACATAGCAATCCTAACACAAGGAAGCTCGACGAGGAGGTCCTCCCCAACATTTGCAAGGCTTATCTGCACATGGTGGCAAACTAGTCTCCGTTCTTTCCTTGCATTGAGCTTCTGAAGTTGATCATTGACCATGATCACGCCCAAAAATGTTTGATTAATGATTAAAATAGTGAATGTGTCAGAGTCTTCCTACCATCAGAGGTTCAGATTTACTATATGCTCAAAGATTTTGAGCTAAAACTGAGCACTGATTTCATCTTGAATTTCTATGCATCACACGATAACAACAAAATCATGTCATCTTGGTGGAGAGAAGACAAAAAATTCACAAACTAGACTGATGGCTGGTATCCAACAACCAATCTCAGGGAACCATACATATATCTCATGGCTCTACTCTGTAGGTTACATGGGGAGAAAGACTACTCTTGATTTTCAGAGGCTTGGATGCCTCTGGCTTTTACAGTCGCCATTTAAAGCACATGCTTCAATTGGGGTGCCATCATCTCCAAGTAGTTGAGCACCTGCATAAGACTGGCTCAGGTGCCAAAGGACGGAGATACCCCTACCTTCTACATGTCCTTGTATCTACTGGATGTCATCTGCGCCAGGAATAATTTTTCTAGGATGAACCTAAATTGGCACTCTTCGGAGCTCATGGTCCATGTATACTTCAACATCCTATGGGAAAAAAGGTACAAGAAATCCTATGTTGTTATCTGTGATCATTTTATTGCACGCACGTACTTCTTTCTCTTCAGAAAAGAATGCCCTAGATTTTCATATGATGCAAAGAAGGTTATAGCCAAAACTGGCCACTAGTATTTAGATGAATGAGAAACGTACATCAGGGTTTTCAGTGCCACAAGGGCACCCCACTTATTACCCATTTATGTTCCTGACTGGCTAGTGTTAGGGGGAATTTTCTATCAAACCATCCTTCAAGGATATAATGCAAATTTAGTAAAAGACAGGAAGTGGGATTTCATACCGTATGGGTTTCATATCAGATTCTGCATGGTCAAAGATACCATGCATTCTAAACAACTCGAGCTAGGTCAATTGCAATTTCGGTTCCAAACTGGTCGATTTCGTAAACACGATCCCAGGGGATTGGTTCTACAACATGCATTGCAGGTATCATCCTATTGGCCCTATGCTCATTACCAGTTTGAGCATGAAATTTTTACTTAGAATGCTCAATACTTGAATGTGCTGGCATCCAAGAAAGTTGATCCTTGAGGAACAAGGTTTAGAGATATGAACTATGAAGAAAAGGAAACATTTCAGGACTAGGGAGTTCAAGAAATTAACTGACACCCAAAAGGAGTAGTTTCATATGAATTGGATGAAGAAATAAGTGATCCCGAAGAAGACATTGAAGCTGCGAGAACTCATCATGAATCCCCGGTACAAATCAGGGATCTCCCTAAAGATCAAGCTGCACAAGAAAGGGATATGTTGTTACATCAACAAACTGAGTTGTTGATGAAATGGAAGCAGGATGACCCATATTTTCATAGGACTTGAATTTTCAATTGTTGTTAAAAGTGTCATGAGGGTGTCGATCGATCCTGGGTCCACAGTCCCCGACAATTCCCATCGGTTAGGCAACCCTTAACCCACAACATTGTTGATCGATCCTTCGGAAGAAGGGACAACTCAACCAGAGACAGGTCGGGTCTCAATAGAGACACAAGCACCCAATCCCTTGAGCACTTTTATACATATATACAGTGAATACAAGAGTCTGGAACCTGCTCATGGCACCCTGGTGCAAGTCCAAGAGGAAAAGGGTCTCACAAAAACTACTTCCCCTAAGCTCGAGGTCCAAGACAAGCAGGTCTTACAAAAATAATTAGGGTATGAAGATGGATTTGACAAAAGAGAGTCTAACAAACAGGAAGCAGAAGGAGGACCGAGTGACGAAACTCCACAAAATAAAATTGACAGTTCTACAGTTGATGAGCAAGTAAGCGATGAGTCTTTACATGATGCCTCCATTACACCCAATATTCAAGTCCCAAACAAATGACAAGTAGAGGCCGGATATACAAAATAGAGAGAAGAAATTTGAGAGCCCACTCCTGAGAAAATATACACCGTGGGTATCTTGTGAAACAACCTCACATGGGGAGATCAATAGATACCAGAATCAATATATGAAGTAGCAGACATCTATGCAATCTCCTACGATCAAAAGAGGAAGGCCATCCTTCAAAGGATCACGAAAAGACGAAGGATCACTTTGGATCAATCCATCATGGTTACCACAGAAGAGAACTTAATCAACACTACAAATTCTCACACGTCTGAACTGATAGGCGTAGGAAAATACCTCTCAGATGCCACTCATGATAGAGCTAGGAGAGATGAAAAGAAACTAGCCGACACTGTTGAAGAGCTCGAACACCCGTGCCATCTTGTCAAATACTATAAAGGAGCTACAAAGACCAACTTGTATCTAAACGATGAGTTCAATGGAGTTTATAATAAGTTCAATAAGGAAAGGCACCTATTAACTGAGAACATAGTCGAGTTCCAGGAGGATACTCTCATGACACTCACGACATGCAAAGAAATCGAGAGGTGGCGTGGAAAGGTATAGAAAGAGGTAGAGAGACTCGAATACATTGAGGTAGTTTAGCAAGGTTGAGAAAAGGAAAATCATGGAATTTGGTTCGTTGGAAAAATTAGTCTCAACCGCATGAAAAAATCTATTGAATACTAGGTGAAGATGACCCAGGACCCACACTGAGAAATCCAAAAGAAATGGGCCAAGTGCCAGAAACATTGGGGTAAAATTAATAAAGTAATGAAAGATGTCAGTCTCCCTGAATTTGACACCCAAGATGAATTCACTAACTTGAGTGATGTGTTCAATATGCACTCCATACAAGACTCACTTTGGGTTGAAGAGTGTGCAAAGTTCACCAATGCAAATCCAGGGCAAGTGCAACAATTCGTAGGACACCTATTTAGATCTCGAGCCATGCTGCAACCACTAAAATCTAGTTTGGTAAAGTACCAAATGCATGTAGTGGATATCAGAGGAGTATATGTTGCCCCTATGGAACAACACTGGTTCCCATGGGCTCAAACCTGTGAGGAGTTGTTTATCAGCCGGTCTAAATATGAAATAAGTTTCCCTTTTCAAGAGACATCGAGTGGACTGTTTAAAGAAACTGATGGATGATCATGCCATGTGGAAAATTTTGTTTGGTTCAAACTATACTTAGCCATTAAATTTGGTTGAATTTTATATTATAAATAGAGACATTGACTGATTAAATGAGGAGGCCGATGGTTGCTGTAAGAACTCTTTCCTTTTTGGTTGTTGATAATTATTTTGAGACTCCTATGAATTCAGAATTCCTTCTGGACCAAAGACAAGTTGTTTTCATCATATGTATGTGATTGGAGTTTGGAGAAGAATTACTTCCTATCCCATTCCAAGAATGATGCAGTAAATGAGTAAGAGCAATCGATTCTATTGTCAAGTTATCTGGTGAAATGTTTTTATGTTCTTTTCTTTAATGATGAAGATAAATATGCAAGATACCAGATATATAAAATATGCATAATAGAAATGAAATGCTAGAAATGACAGAATAGTAGTAAAATATCCAGCATAATCTTCACAATACACAGAAATGATATACGAAATAGCAATAGAAACAACACTTTGATAAGATAGCAATGTTCACAGGCCTCTTCGAGGGGGCAACCTCTAGTCGAGCAGTGCTCTGTTACAATAATATCCAAGCTAGGGTTCACATACCCTCGCCCCTTATTTGTACTAAATATGTCTATTAAGAGAAGCATCTAGAGGAAGATCCTTCTAGAAGCGGAATCTTCTATTAGGTCTTCTTACATCCACCTTATTCTATTTTATTGAAAGGTCTTATTAATATTGACC
>JZKD02S0590264.1:46760-60082 GCA_000966675.3 Picea glauca | reverse complement strand
TTTATCCATCGGGCTGATCCCAAAAAATTATTCTGCAACTTGTACATGTTTTGATCTTGCAACTGAAACCAAATGAAAATAAACACTGCTTGAAAAGAGATGCTCGAAATGTTGAGCTTATTCATTTTTTCCTACCTGCCATACTGCAATCATTGCTCAGATAGGTAATGGAAAAATTCCAATGGAGCCAATCCAGTAGTTGATTTAGTGGCTCTGTTCTTTCACTGTCTGTGATGAAACTCAGAAATAAGTCTGTTACTCGTGCTTGAGAGTAACTTCCACCCTGCTTTCCCTTGCATAAGATTTGATCAACCCTAACAATAGGAAAAACATCAGCAACAGAAAAATATCCTGTATTAAAGAATTTCTCCATATAGGTAGCTACAAGATCAATATAGGTTTGGCCCATCTTTTGATTTTCAACTTCAAACAACTCTGCATCAAAACTCAATTTTTCACCTATGCCTTCTGTGTCTTTCAGCACTTCCTCATATGACTGTGGATGCTCCGATGGTTTGTGAAATGATGTATCTGTTGAAAATGACAAAGAAGCTGACTTCCTGATCATGTCAATATCATAACAACATTTTATCCCACATATGGATGATGAAGGAAGACTTTGACCACACAGACCATCCAACCGATCAGCTATGGGATCCTGAAAAGACTGACAAGACTGCTGCATTGACTCAAATGGAATTTCCTGCTTGTTTCTGTATCCATTCTTCAACACTTGTCCAAGAGTCTCCTTCAAAACTTGAAATGAATTAAAGCACAATGGTATAGAGTTATTTTGGATTAACTCAGAATTTGCCTCAGGCTTTGAGCATTCATCAAGAATTTGAAAATCAATGTAAGTCATGGGCTGCGATTCTAGGTTTAGAACAACCTCCATATCCTTAATGGTATCATCAATTGATTGGTCAGATAAATTTTTGTCTTTACTGTTTACAACTGGTCTAGAGTTTCTTTTCAGGAATGGAAGAGATGAGAAACATATATGCAAAGGGATTTTACTTACTCTGAGATTTTCTGTCTCTTCCTCATTGCTGTCATGACTATTGTGCACGAGATAATTGTCACATCTGAACTGTAAATGATCTTCTTCCTGCCAATGACATGCTGCCAGTTTCTCTAAACAGTCAACCTCTATTTCAGCTTCATGATCGTCATCATGCTGATCCCACTTGGGTGGAAAATCTAAGTAAGGAATTTCATCGAACATGCACATCATATCAGCCGGTTGCTCCTCTACAAGTTGAGATGGAGCTTCATCTTCGACTGTGTTGTGAATTGAATACATGAACGAATCATTATTCAAACCATGGTACCAAGGGTGTGCAGTAACATGTTTGGGAACTGTGACACTTTCTTTCTCTA
The DNA here is from genome assembly GCA_000966675.3 of Picea glauca. NCBI lineage: Eukaryota > Viridiplantae > Streptophyta > Pinopsida > Pinales > Pinaceae > Picea > Picea glauca. The sequence goes on along the minus strand of JZKD02S0590264.1, from coordinate 58,702 downwards.
AAATCAAAGGACCATGATGTCTTTGGACAACAAGCTTCTCTTTTATGTTAATCTTCCGCATCAAATTTTCCATGGCACTAACCAATATCTCCAGTTTAACTTCTGATGACTTCAACTACTCCATTTCTTTATTCTTTAACTGTGACCTCTTGATCAACAAGTTGGTCTCCACATCCACTGCAATGCTCTGCATTTCTTCAAGGCTTGTAGTGTTCCTTTTTCTTAACTGAAATGTCATCTCAGGATCGAAGGCATCTGGGTAATGCAAGTGGGCAGATCTTGGGGGTGGCCTTATATCAGCAGGTATTGCATGATATACCTTATTGAATCTGGCTGAAAACTGATGTATTGTCTCCCCTGGCTTTCTTTTCAAGTGCTCATACTCTTCTAGGATAAGGAAAACATTTACCCTGATTACCCACCTATCCAAGAACACTTGCATAAACTGATGAAAATTTCTGATGCTTGCAACATGAAGGTTCTTAAGCCAATCTTTGACTCTACCTCCCAGAGACAGGGCAAAAATTCTAATGCAGACATCATCATCTTCAACCTCATAAAGGTCAAGGAAATCCTCAAGGTTTTGAATATGTTTTTCAACAGTGATCTTCTCATTTTCTCCATCAAACCTAGGTAGATTATTAATGTGATTGACAGGGAGGTCATGGAGAATAGGAGGAAAATCTAGAGGCTTGTATCGGTCTGGGAATTTTGCAAGCACAAGAGATGAAGCAAGGGGCTTACAAACATCCAGAGGTTTAGCAAGAGTAGGAGACAAAGTAGGAGGCTTATGTCTCACTAGGATTTCTACAGATGCATCTGGGATGTGCACAGGTGTGTGAGCATGTACATAATCTACAACTGGAGGTATGATCTCTTGAGACTCATCAATTGACTGATGGTCAAAGTAATCTTCAACAAGATACTTTTGATCAGACTTAGAAAAAGACAAGACATAATTGTAGATAAAACCAAAGATGTCTTGAATACAATTTGAGCTTGAATACCTGGTCTTTCTAGGCTGCTCGGTCATGCTTCAGGTTCTTCCTCCAGTGGAGTCTTCGAGATGGCACTGTCTGGAGATGATTGGAGTCATGAGGTGAATGATCTCATCCTTCTTGTGTCTGGTCACTGTCCACCATCAGTGATCAGATCTGGAGCTTGAAGTGTACTATTGGGGAGAGTATTCCCCAGTGTAGTCGCCATTCTGTTACCACTCTATAATTTTCCCAAGGATGTGAGGCAAACACAGAAGCAACATCAAAACCACTTTGAGTCTTGGATCTAGCCCTCCAAGACTCAGAGAGGGATCTCTTTATATGATATAGCTTTTTTTGAAGAGGTATTAGGCTAGTTATGAAGAACATGGGTTGGGTTTTTTAAATTATTGATTTGGAACAGCAAGGAGGGCCATTGGGCAAATGGTGTCTGTGCTTAAAAAATGTGATTCACATCATATCTGGACAAAGTTCTTTCACAGGGAAAGGTAGTGGCAATATTGGATCGAATCAGGTTTAAAGGGTGTCGATTTGAGGAAAAAATAGGAGAGGAAAAAATCCAGGCAAAGGAGCAGTCAAGAATTCCTGAACTAAGATTTTGCAGAAAACATAAAGATCATCAAAAGCAGAGAGGTAGAGTATCTGCTGATAAATTCAGCCTCTATTACTTTCCTTCTGATAATAAGAAAAAGAAAACAAGCATAATGATCACAGGAAAAACATTAAACAGAGGAAGAACACCACCACTATCACCACACAGGAATCCTGTAAAAGAAATATGTTCATTGCTGATCAATCATTAAAAATTACAGAGACATTCCCTGGCTAAACACAGCCCACAGTCTCGCCAAAAGCCTCACAGGTCGAACCATTTTACATTAAAATTATCTAGATAAATAGGATAAACCATCCCCATTAGTTTCGGAAGTCGGTTTAACCGCCTCTGCCAAAAATAGCCACCACTCCCACAAAATTTGGAGTTTTCTACCATGAAAGACAGACTGTTTTTCGGTGAAAAAGGGGTTTGATCAGACATGATTTTATCTTCAATGATGACACCTGGGAGAAAACTGAAAGAGTTTATTGTATATGGGAATGTGCTGGACAAAAACCTCTTTCGATTTTGCTGAATTCGTCCCCAGCTGGCAATGACAGCTCCTGAAAGATCGAGACTGAAACAGAAAATGGAAAATCTGGAAAAATAGTCCTCGAAGATGTCTTTGATTCTCTCTGATCGTGACTCCATTGCAAAAACTGAAAGAGGTTTTTGTTCCTCAGCCCATGTTGAGCAAAAAACTCTCTCAGATTTTTAAAATTCGTCTTCGTTTGCCCAAAAATCAGTCTGGAAGATGACATGGTAAAATAGGCAAAAATGGTAAATTTTGGAAAAAAGTGGTTTTTTTGCAGGAGGGCGGTATTCCGGACCCCCCCCAACCCCTCGTTAAATGTAGACCACCCGGGGGTGGTTCAGAATTTAACCTGGGTCGTTGATTTAGTTGGCTCCCTCGGGACCGTCCAGATGTGCAAGATCTTTATTTTAAATTCCGGACCCCCCCCCGTTAAATTTAGGAAGGTGGGGGGGGCTCCGGAATTATTTTAGTGCATTTATTTGTTTAAGTTATGGTGGATGAGGGGGCGTGGGTATGGAAGGTGCACGGGGTTAAGGTGGGTAGGAGTGTGGAGGGGATAGTGGGAGATGATGTAGGGGGATGGGGAGTGAGTGGATGGTGAGGTGAGGGTGACGTGAGGTGGGGGGACATAAGTGGAAGGTGATGTGGGAGAGGAGGAGGTGATGTGAGGGAGTGAGGGGGGTAGGTTTAGACTTAGGATAAATTTTTTATGTTGTTTTTTTTTTATTTTTTTTTTTATTTTTTAAGTTTTATGTTATGTGATGTATTATAGGCTTACATATTATGCTTTGCATGTGATATTTTGTTTTTTATTATTATTTCTTTTTTGTATTTAATATGTTTACATTTTTGTTTATTTATATTATGTTTTTGTTATTATGTTTTATATTATTTTGTTTTATTTTTATTTGTTTTGTATTTTATATATATATTATTTTTAAATTGTTTTATTTTAATTTAAAACTAACCCTAATTACTAACCTAGTTACTAACATAGGTTCTTAAATTAATTAATAATTAATTAATTAATAATTAATTAATGATTAATTAATTATTAAATAGTTATTTATTAATCAATTTTAATCTAGACTAACTTTACTAATATTTTTGTTTATCCTAAGTCTGTTTGCTTATGGACAGGGTGGCGGGAAAATTAATCAATGGGGCCACAGGACAAGGGAGTGCGTGGATGAAGGATGCAGCAGGTTGATGGGAAATTTAGCGACAAGAATGGAGGGAAGAAACGGAATCACCTGAGCCAGACTTCATCATCACAAGGGAAAACACCAAATCAACAGTCGAAGAATCGACTCGCCTATAATTATAGGACCCCAAACCAGTCCCACCTAGGAGAAAAATACAGAAAGGAACAATCCTACTTGAAGGGAGAGCATTCAAAAGAAAACAAAAATCCCATCTATAAATAGGTCGGATCGCAAGATACAGAGAACCATTCCATCTTAAACGCTGCAAAGTCTAATTGGGCCTCGGTGGGGGGTTTGGTTCCTACTATTGAAATCAAGGGATTTAAGACCCATCGATAGAAGGTTAGATCTTATCCATAGAACTTGAAAGGACATATTTGAACCGTCAGTTCAGGAGCACCGTCAAGATTGTGAGATCAATGGTCTCATCTCATTGCAGGGTTAGAACGTGCTTGGGTGTTAATTTTTCGTGAGCAGGCTGCAATCAAAACCACAGTATCACCAAATGCATACATGGAGCTTTGTAGTGAATTGCAGGGCGAAAAGTGGATTTCCCTCAAACCACCTTTGGCCACGCCCACAATCATGTGGTCACATGAGAGCATCACCCAAGGTCACATCAACGAAATATTGAGGAAGACACTAGTGCTGCTAGGATCCACATTGGAGGTTATGCATTGAAAAGTCAAAAACCATCTACGTGTATAATCCAACGACGCTGATAAAACTAAATCTGATCAAAGGGTTGTTGTTTCATATCGTGATTTCTTAATCAGTTACGATTCAATTACACTAACTGAATCATTGTTCCTGAGTGTTGGAATCATGATTCCCGAGCATTTTTTTGAGATTCTCGACTTGAGCGTTGGAGATGTGGAGTGTAATGGATGATGGGAGGAGGAATAAAAGAAAAATGTCATGACAGAGAGAGGTTATTGTTTCTCTGTAAAAAGTAGTCGAACTGTAAGTAATGTATATCACAACATGAACTGTGGGAGAAAATGCAGAGATGAAGAATATAAGCTGGATAGAGAAGAAATGGTGAAAATAACAGACTATACGAGAACTTAAGCTCAAGAATATGCGAGTAGGAAGACATTGATGCAGGCATAGCAGAGCAGTGTAGTAGAAAAGTGATGATACTGGCAAGCCATTGATAATACTGTATCACTGTAATAAATTTCAGCAAGCAAATATTTATATTTCAGGGTGGTAGGGTGGTTCTAGGGAGAAAAAATATCCTTAGATTTTCAAGTGGGTGCCTGAAAACAAGGAGTTGAAGCTTCCATCTGGTTGTATCTAGAAAAACCAAGGTGGTAGGGTGGTGCAAGGAAGAACCATTTTTCTTTGTTATACAGGTTGGTGCCTGTGTGACTAGAAGTTGGTGCTTCCATCTAGTTGGTGTTGGAACACTCAGGGAGGTTGTGCTTCCTTCTAGTGGGTTCTAGAGAAACCAGAGGGTTGGTGATTTCTACAAGTTACATCTTGTTAAAGAAGAGGTTGTAGCCTCATTTTGAGTTGGTGCTCAAACATTGATGATGTACAAAACTTAAAAGATTGCCTATCATTCTTAGAAGAAGAGGTTTTCTCCCGTTATGGGTTTCCTCATGAATATTTGTCTCTGTGTATATCATATGTGTGATTAATATTTATTATTTTTGTTGTTCATGAATTGCATAATCTTTATGATCACTTGGATAATATTAGTAATATTTCAATAGGCATAAATTGTTTAAGCACAATAACAACTGATTCACCCCCCCTCTCAATTGTCTTAGTATTTCCAACAATTGGTATTAGAGCGGGTTCATTTTATATAAAGGTAGATCAGTAAGCTTAAACATGAAAATTCATGAAGGAACTTCAACCAATAAGCCTCCTTTGTTTGATGGAATTTTTTTTGATTTCTGGAAGGTTAGAATGAGATCATACATTATGGCCTTAGGTGTTGATGTTTGGGATGTTGTAGAGACTGGATATACAAAACCTGTTGTGCTAGATTCCAAAGATGATAAGTTAGAATTTAGATTCAATGGAAAGGCAATGAATTCTATCTTGAGTGGGCCCGCTGGAGTTGAATTTGTAAAAGTAACACAACTTGATTATGCCCAATAGATGTATGATAAACTCATTAGCAGTTATGAAGGAAATTAGAAAGTAAAAGATGCCAAACTTCAAACATATAGATTGAAATTTGAACAACTAAAGATGAATGAGAATCAAACAGTTAATAAATATTTCTTAAGATTTGAGGATCTTGTGAATGACATGAAGGGTCTAGGTTAGAAGATTGAAGACACATTTTTAGTTCAAAATATTTTAAGATCTCTACCAAATAGATTTAATCCAAAAGTTTCTGCAATAGAAGAACTGAATGATCTTAAGATTTTGTCTATTGATCAACTTCTATGAAATATAATTGCTTATGAAATGAGGATTAGTAAATATAAACCCACCTCTAGAGAAGCATCATTTAAAGAAGATAAGAATGAAGATTATGAGCCTGATGAAATTGAATAAAAAATTGTGAGAAGACTAAAGAAAGGATTAGGCAAGTACCAAGGAAAGTTTCCCTTCAAATTTTTTAACTGTGGAATGATAGGTCACTTTGCATCTAAGTGTCCACAAAAGAAGAAGGACTAGAAATTTGAAGGTGAAGAGAAGTACAAATCCAAGAGATTTGGTAAAAGGAAAAGTTTATGTGTAAACAATGATGACTCTTGAGGAGACACAAATAGCGATTCTTCTTGTGAAGATAAGGTTAATGAATTTATGCTTATGTCCAAAGAGGATTATGATAATAAAATCAAATGAAGCGATGTTAATGATGAAGAAGTTGTGGTTGACCTAGAAGGAGAACTGATCAGTGCCCTAGAAGAAATTTCTAGACTCATATTTAAGAATAAAAGGTAAAAACAATTGTTGATGCAGTTCAATAAAGACAGTAAAAAACCTGATGAAGAATTTTCCCTGCTAAAAGTGGAATTAGAAGAGGCAAAGAAAATAGAGAACATTCTAAAAAAATATTTATCAGAGAAGAAGGCAAGATGTGAAGCCTTGGAAGAAGAGGTAGTAAAAAACATAAAAGAGATGGAGAAATTTAAAGCATTGTATCTCCAAAATCTTCCAAGCATTAAAGCCTCAACACAACTAAACGACATTTTGAGAAAACATAGATCTCCTTTGTTGAATACTAGTTTAGGCTATGTAAGTGGTTCAAGCAGCAAATAGACAGAAAACAAATAGCCTGTAAAGATGATCAAGATCCAAGTCAACAGATAATCAGACCATGTGAGTACCCTGCCACCAAAAGATAATAAAGTCAAGACGATCCCTGATAAAAAACAAATATATCAGAATATGGAGCAACAAATGCCAAGAAGAATACCATCCTTCCAGTACCAAAATTTATTCCATGGTTACTATTTTTACTGCTCTAATTTTAGTCATAAGATTGCAAATTGTCAAATTAAGTTTAGAGACATGCAAATGAGGAGATCAAGAAATAAACAATCTTTACAACATAGAACTAAACAACCAATGAGTAGACAAAGTTGCACCAATCAATTTTACCTATTGAACAATGATCTTGAATGCTATAACTGTCAAAACTTTGGCCAAAAATCTACAAACTACCATCTGAATAATTAAAAAGTAGATCCAAGGATAAAACCCTTAGCTAGAAGTGTCAACACATGGAAAAAGAAAGATAGTGAAAAATGTGGTCTAGGACTTTCATCTCAAAGACAAAAGAGCCCTCGGTATATTGACAGTGGATGTTTCAAACATATGACTGGAGAAAAAAGTAAGTTTATGTCTCTAAGTGAAAGAAAATCATAAAATGTAACCTTTGGAAATGATGCACTAGGAAAAATCAAAGGTAAAGGAATGGTAAGTCTAAGAAATGGCAAAGGGAAAGCTCAAGACATGTTTTTTGTAGATGGTCTGAAAAATAATCTACTAAGTGTCAGTCAAGTTTGTGACAGAGTATGTAAAGTTGTTTTCACTTCTAAATATTCTAAAATACAATCTATGAATTTAGGACAGTTGATTGCAAAATGCATAAGAACAAAAAACAATGTTTATGTTTTGAAAGAAGAAAAATAAAAATGGAACTTAAGCAAGTATGATGAAAGATCTTCCAAAAATATTAAAGCCATATGATTCCGTATGCAAACCTTGCCAAATAGGAAAGCTCACTCGGACACAGTTTAAATCCAAGAACTTTACATCAACAGAGAAACCTATTCAGTTAGTACATATGGATTTATGTGGACCATCAAGGAAGGAAGGTATAGGAAAAGAAAATTATTTCATGTTGATTATTGATGATTATACTAGACTTACATGGGTTTCCTTTCTTAAAGAAAAATCTGAAGCATTTGAAAAATTCAAAGTGTTTAGGCTCTGAATGAGAATCAAACAGGAAAAAGATTGAAGGTAGTAAGGTTTGATAGAGGAGGAGAGTTTAGTTCAGGAGACTTCAAAGAGTTTTGTGATAAACATGGGACCAAAAGAGAGTATACTATTCCAAGGACTCCACAATAAAATGGAGTATTTGAGAGGCAGAATAGATCAGTTTAGCAAATGGCAAGATCAATGATGAATGAGAAGAATAATCCTTTGACATATTGAGTAGAAGAAATTCATACAGTTGTACATATTCTTAACAAATCTCATCTCAGTCCACAAAGTGACAAGACTCCTTATGAAATATGGTTTGGAAGACCTGCTTCAATAAAGCATTTTAAAGTATTTGGGAGTAAGTGCTATATCAAGAATAATGATGAAAATCTTGGAAAATATGATGACAAGGCTGATGACGATATATTCTTAGGGTATGCTACAAACAATAAAGAATACAAGTGTTATAATAAGAGGCTTCATAAACTGGTTGATTGTATTGACATAAAAGTTGAGGAAGAAATCTCAGCACGAGATGTAAGCAACGTTGAATCAAGAACAAAGGATATAGTTTATGTTGAAGATGAACATGTCTAAGAATCATAAAAATAAGACTCTGAGTCAGATGAATATGAAAATACTCAGACAGACTCAAATCAGTAGACATCATCAAATCCTCCCTCCAAAATTACTCAAAAGAATCATCCTGCAAGTCAGATAATTGGTGAGAAAGACAAATTTGTACAAACCAAGAGAAGGATAATCAAAGACATCGAGCAATCAAATATAGCCTTAATATCCATGGTGGAACCCAAGAACTTTAATTAAGCCAGTAAAGATGTAAACTGGTTAAAATCAATGAATGAGGAACTAGATCAGATTGAGAAAACCAATACTTGGGAGCTTATTCCTAGACCCGTAGATAAGAATGTAATTGGCTCCAAATGGGTGTTTAAGAATAAAATGAATGAACAAGAACAAATTGTTAAGACTAAAGATAGATTGGTATCTAAGGGGTATTCACAAGTTGAAGGACAAGATTTTGATGAAATCTTTGCACCAGTGGAAAGATTGGAAGCCATATGAATGTTTCTTACCTATGCATGTCATATGAACTTTAAAGTATATCATATGGATGTTAAGTCAACATTTCTTAATGGATATCTAGAATAAGAAGTATATGTGGAGCAACCTGAAGGATTTTCACTGACAGATAATCCTGACTATGTATGTAAGTTGAGAAAGGCATTATATGGACTGAAACAGACACCATGAGCCTAATATTATAGACTGGACAAGTTTCTACAGGACAAAGGGTTCAAGAAAGGTATTGTTGAAAATAATCTGTACATTAAGTCTGAAGGTGATGCTTTATTAGTTGTTTTGGTTTATGTAGATGACATTATTTTTGGATGCAATAATGACCCTTTAGTTTAGTGGTTTTCTAATTCAATGAAGACTGAGTTTGAGATGTCCATGATAGGAGAAATATCATATTTTTTTGGTTTATGAATCAGTGAGAGTTTTGTAGGGATATTTATCTCTCAAGAAAAATATTTGAAAGAGATATTAAAGAGGTTTCAGATGGAATATTCCTCTCCTATTAGTACACCTATGGTGGTTGGTTGCAAGCTCAGTGTAGATGATATTTCACCTGATGTTGATCAAAGAAAATATTGATCAATGATAGGTAGTCTTTTGTACATCACAACATCCCATCCTGATATAATGCAAGTCGTTGGAATGGTAGGTCGTTATCGGTCTACTCCTAAAAAATTTCATTTAGTATATGTCAAAAGGATATTCAAATATTTTAAGGGTACAATTACTTATGGCATTTGGTATCCTAGAAATCATAATTTTCAATTAACTACATATTCATATGCTGATTGGGAAAATTGTTTGGATTAAAGAAAGATCACCAATGGAGATGCATTCTTCTTAGGTTATTCATTAGTCCCATGGATTAGTAAGAAGCAAGAATCTATTTATTTGTCAACTACATAGGTCGAGTACATTGTTGCTGCTACTTGTTGTACTCAGATATTTTGGATGATTCAAACTCTTGCATATTTGAAGGTAACTTATACTAATCCCATTCTACTTCACTTCGATAACACTAGTGCCATTAGTGTCTCCAAGAATCCTGTGCTTCATTCCAAGACTAATAATATACCAATAAACTGTCATTTTATCAAAGAGAAAGTTGAAAAGAAAGTTGTTCAGCTGAATTATATTCCATCCAAAGATCAGATTGTTGATATCTTCACTAAACTGCTTGCAATAGCTCAGTTTGAGTATCTACACTAGAAGTCTGGTGTGACCCTGTTATCAAGTTAAAACAATCTAATTGATCAGGGGGAGAGTGCTCATTGTATCTCTATTCAGGGGGAGAACAGAGTCACTCTTAGTTTTTCTTTGACATTCATGTCAAAGGGGGAGAAAAAGGTGTGGTATGGATGATACAGTTAGAGTTCTAAGAAGAATAGTGCATCCTTTCAGGGTTGGCATCAATGCTAAAGGGGGAGATTGTTGGCATGTTTACAGGGGGAGTGTGCTTGTCATTGATGGAAAGAACAACAACGACGATGGAAAATAGAACAACAATGATGATGGAAAACAGGAAAGGTTCGGAGACAAAAACCTTTGAATACTTAGAAAATCTTCTAAGTGGAAAGAGATCGTAAGCTCAGGAGGAGGAGCGACAGTGGCTGTCAGATCGAGCACTATGAAGAATATGGACCATTGGATCAGAGTATAGATAGGAGGAAATAGCACGCAGAGGAGGAGAACATATCTCAGGCATTAGATCTGAGTGCATGGACCAACCACCATTAGATCCAGTGGAGTTGCAAAGAGGATAATCCCAGGAGTCATTCAACACTCCAAAGATGCAAAGGAATCCTAGCTATCCATTGAGGCAGGACACATGGTGAGAGATCAACATTGCGCTGATTCACAAATCGAGAAATCAAAGATAGGAGAAGCGAAATTTGCGATGTCCTAGTTCATGAAGTTGATCACAGTATTTTATCGAGGAAAGTCGTGGGCCATTGATCGGACAAGTACGCTGATTCGAAAATAGGGAAATCGGAGATAGGAGAAGCGAAAACTAACAAAGTCCAAGTTCAGGAAGGTGATCACAACTGTTGGATCACAGAGATATCTGGATCATTGATCTAGAAAGTGTATATTCGAGGTTCGATTTGTAGAAGAAAGGGGCGAGTTGATTTCCAAAGTCCTAAAAATCAAATTCTAGAAGTTCTAATTCACGAATGGGAGATCTAGGCCATCAGATCACTGAGGGTCATGGACCGTTGGTCTAGCTCGACGAATTTCAAAGTTCGGGATTTTGAACATCGGAGAAATTAGGAGAGCTAACTCACGAGTTAGTGAAATGTGAAGTCTCGGAGAGCCGAAGATCTAGAATAAATTTCAACCGTCATATCCATAGGGATACATGGCGACGGATTGTGAGATCTGTAGAAATAGCACTTCAATAATTTCCAGTTGAGAATTGAAATTACAAAATCCCGGAGAGTTGAAGTAAATCTTGATTGTTTGTTCATCCGAAGTAGATCTTAGTCGTCAGATTGTCCAAAGAAAATCTCAAGCATCAAATTGTCCAAAGTGAATTTGGGTCGTCTGATCAAAAGTGTTAGTTTGAGGTTTGCGATTTCAGAAGTATGGAGACCGTAAGGAAGTCTTGACCATTGATCGAGAAAGGGGCCACAAAACCATTGATCTGGTTGACAGGTCAAATTCCCAAAGTGGAAGTTGAGCCGTTGATTGAGAAGGACATGTTTCCACAGATAATCGACTCCAGAAGATTGGTGTAGGAAAAAAAGAAGGGTTTCAGATTTGAAACTCCTGGAGCCTGGATCAAGAAGTAAATCACAGTCGTTGATTTAGGAATGTTAGATCTGATCTGCAGAACTTGAAAGGACATATCTGATCCGACAATTTAGGAGCACTGTCAAGATCGTGAGATCAACGGTCCCGTTGCATTGTGGGGTCATGTTAAGAACCAAATATCAATATAGCATAGAAAATCCTCAGAAAAAGTACTCAACACCTTGAAAAAGAGATGATTTCAGATAATAAGCCTCTTCAAGGGGGAAAACTCCTTTTACCCCACTTAAATGTTCAAGTACAAGATGATTCAAAATGAAAATGTCTCCTTGGTATATATAGGAGACTAGGAG
>JZKD02S0590154.1:4618-16067 GCA_000966675.3 Picea glauca | reverse complement strand
CATCATGTCCTGTCTTGTTTTGTTCTAGATCCAGGTGGATCTAGGGAGATTAGTTTATTTCCGCATTCACCGATTTATCCAATAACATACATACACTTGTTTCTATGCCAACATAAGTGTATGTCTCCTAGAAGGCAGTCTTTCATTGTTTTCCCAGTATTTTTAAGCCTTGAATTTTCTTTTGGGGGATCTCTTTGGATCTCTTAATTTTTTGAATATTTTTTTTTAGTCTCAGAAGTTAGTTGAAGTTTTAAAATTAAAGAAAAAAAAGTAATTTTGTGCTTCTTTGGCTTCTTTAGTCATTTTCTAATTTGCAAGGTTATATGACAAGTTTTGTTTTTAGTTCTTTTACTTTCTTGATTTTTGTGGCGATAATTTATGAAGTTTGAAGTTATTGATATGATCCTTTTATTCTTCTTCCCTACATTTCTTGTTTTCAAGAAAAGAAAGATAGATTTTTCCTTTTTTTCAGTCTTTTTCTTAGTTTTCACTTAGTAGCAATAAACAAAAGGCTAGATTTCTTTGAGTAGATCGGTTTCATTTCTCATTTGTCGTATTTCTCATCTGTTGTATTTCAAATTCTTATCATATTTATTTCTTTTGTCATTTTCATTGAAAAGGTAGTTTCATTTCAAATCATTTAGGATTTCTTAGGTTGCATCAAATAGTGAGTTTTCTTTTGGAAAGGAAAAGTTGTAGTTGTGAATTTTCCATTGAAAAAGAGAAAAGATTCACATCTCAAAGTTTAAGGGTTTGCATAAAGTTATTTATTATACACATTACATTGAATAATAATTTCAATTATAAAAATGACAATGTTCGTTCAAGTTTTTTTTCACAAGATTCTATGAACATCATTCATTTCACCATCGTTTTATCTGAATATACAACAACCCCTAAAATGAATGATAAATAAAATTAACTAGACTTTTCATTTTATAAAAAAATTATTAGTCTAGGTGTAGGGCCTTGGAACATAATGGGAAAGTTAAATCTCCAAGACCGCTTAAATTCAAACATAGATTATTACTATTCAACGATCAAAATCCAATATCACATAGGTGTTTCCAAGGAAGCTACTCTAACAAAAGAGTTAAATTCTAGTTCATGTAAGGATAAGTGAAGGATATATCCCCCTCTTTGGGGGTTTCCTACATACCATTTGGTCCTCTGAGGTGTTAGTTCTTTTGGGACTTCAGGATTTTCTACATTTCCCATACTTGCAGTTCCAATTGATGATGGTTCCCCCACGATATGATTATGAATTGGTACCATAGTTTTCATTCCTAGTTTCCACATGAATGACTATGAGGGGAAATATCGTAGTACCCAAGACAAATGATATATCATCGACTTGGCTCCTTTGAAACATGTTTTTCTTCATGAGGGCATTAACACCATAGGAAAACATTTCAACCAGGTTATGATAACTATTTCTCACTCCTTTGTCAATTAGTCTCGGGACTTAATCAACCTGTATCAGACCCTGAAAGGTGCCTTTTCAACTTTTTCATTGATTTGGACTGAGGAACTAATCCACTTGGGATGAGGTTTTGGAAAATTAGTTAATGTGTTGTATTATATTAGGACCTTTTCTTAGTGTTGTGGTTTGTTTGTTTAGTTTTTTTTAGGGAGTCTATTTGTATATACTTTAAATCATTTATTTAAAGTGTTAGACCAAATGCTACACTACTCGATATGGATCCAAGTTCTTTCACCATAAAGGGTGGAGCTACCTCATCAAATTCGTCAACTTGACAAGTATAGTTTGTCAGAGCCAGTGGATCTAGACTTTGTGGACTCGAACACTTCTGCAAAAGGAGTTACTAGAATTGAGTATCTTCAAGCCGAAGGAATTTTACGAAATTTTAACCCTCTTACTATACCTCAAGATCTAGTCCTTGTGCATATTTTGAATTTTCCAAGTTTGGATCACACTGCCAATCCTTATTTTCATTGATACAGTATGGAAAACAATGGTAATGTTTCAAGGTATGCAGTTGGAGGTGAATTTTCTCCTCCTCATTCAACTACCCGAAAAATGGGCACTACCCAAGTTATGACGATGGCATCAGCTAGTAATTTCATAACTTTACTTGCCAAGCCCACTGCATCCATCAGTTCTATACCATCTACATCCTTTGTTTATGTGTGTTTGATTTTGGAATGTTGACTATGGGCATGCCACATGTCTCAGCCAATTCTACCCCTGACATTTCAGAGCCATATTTTTAATGCAAGAAGTTCTTCAAATCCTTTTCAATTTTTCCCATGAGGTGGGGCCATATCCCTCTATTAAACCCTTCTTTCGGAAGTGGATCCTTTCCATCTTCTAGGGATTTTTCTGGAGTTAATCCTTTTGTAGGGTGGGGTAACCAAATGGGAATTTTTTTTCAATCTTTTGGCATTCTTGTAGGATCAAACTCTCTTTAATTATTTATTAATATATGGAGTAGTTCCTTCCCTTTATTCAAGATGTCGTTGGGTGGAAACCCTTTCCATATTTTATGGAATCCAATGTGAGGATCCTTTTCTTTGCAGGGGATGACAAAAAGGGCCAATTGTTTCAAATATGTTGGAAACCAGATGAGTGGAGGTTATCCTCATGTTCAAGGACCTCAATGATTTTATAAAAACCTCAGTTGACCTACAATCTCTTCCTGGAAACCTATTTCTAGAAACAATATAGATTATTCATTTTCAAATTTTAACCAACTTGACAATTTCAACCTCGGAAGTTGGAATTGCATGTCAGAACATTGAATTCATTTTCAAGAGACATTAAAATTTCCATATTTGTGTAAGATCACAAATTATTTAGTATATCACAACCTTAATTGGCCTCTAGTACCCACCAAACTCCCCTCAAACATCTTGAAGTTCGAAGGGGAAGCTGGTGAGGATTTGGGTGATCATGTGACGAAGTCCTCTTTTGGTGTTCCTAAGAATCACTAGTGGATGATTCCATCATATTGAAACTATTTCTATGCACTCTCACTAGGATTGTACATTGAACTACAAGGATCATCCTTTCAAATTTTTCATTATTTAGCAACAGTTTTCCTTAACCATTTACAAAATTATTGTCCAACATGATGCATCACTGACCTCTTTTCTAATTGTATCCAAGATAACACTACCCATATCTCTGACCACATTTAATAATGGTGAAGAAGGAAGAGGATGATAAAGGATCATATCTCTTGAGTTCCTTTTAGAATGGTTTTTGTATTATTTGTTTCCTTATATATCCAAATATGTCTCCTTTTCAAGAAAGAAAACCAAAGAGGAATCCATTTTTAGATCCCATTAGGTAGACCTAATATATTCTCAGTATGGGGTCTTATATAAAAAAACTCCTAACACCATGAGATCAAGAATTGGTCCTCAAAGATATAATCCTAGACCATATGTTGATGGTGTTGTTGGTTTTGTTAGTAATGTTGTCATGGATCGAGTGGCACACCAGATGAAAAAAATGACTATTCATCCACCCGCAACTAGTCAAGCTCATGATTCAACCTCTCCCCCTCTCAAAAAATTTGATGTACATGATGTGAAGATGACTAATCCAAAGGGTAGCCAACAACTGAGAAGAAAAAATAAAAACAAGGGTAATAAGGGAGGTGGTAATAATAATAATGGAAATAAATATGACACCAATGCTAGAGGGGTAAATAAGGAAAATAATAAAATAATCTTTCCTTGTAAGTTGTAAAAATATGATCATTTACTGCATTGATTCCCTAAGCTTGAAGAGGAATGGAATTTGTTGGTGTAACATCAACCTATTTTGTTAACTAACCCTTTCCCTCAAGGCAAACACATGACTTTGGGCATTTCAAGCAACACTGTAAATTAAAAAGGGGGAAACTAGGGGGAACCCTTGCATGATATCGAATCATCAAACATTTATAAGATGGTATAAAATATTCACCTATTTACCAAGGCTCATAACTATGATAACCTCGATTCTACTTCAAAGGTAAAGGAATTCCCCATCCCACAAAACCATCTGCATATACTAAAATATGTGAGAAACATAATGCCATGCATACCTAAGGGTGTGTGCAAATGGTCATTGTGCAACTCGAATACCCATGCTACCTAGAACTACTTGATTATATCATATTTGGCCTAGGTACTGTGCACTATGTTGGACTTAGAAGTACTCCAGACTTCCCCTACACAACTAAGTACATTTCTCTCAGCCATAGGGGCTATTAATTCCTTCAATTCTTAGGTGATCATGTTTGACACTTCTAACATCAAGCCTCTCCTTCCTTACCACATCATTTTCAAGATACAAGTACTGTACAACATGGAAACCCTCTTTATAATGATCATGGATGAGGTCACTTCGACTTGTATCATGTCCTTGTCTTGTTAGCGAGCCATTGGCCCACCTAATCTTGCCCCATTTCCAAATTTAATAACAATGTTTGATGGACGAAACTTCAAGTTTCATGGTATTATTTCCTCATTTCCCATCCAACTAGGGGGTAAAATTGTTTCCATAGAATTGGAAGTAGTTGATGCATCGCTCGATTATAAACTTTTATTGGAACGTGGTTTGACTTATGTTATGAAAATTATAGTCTCCTTAGTTTTCCAAGTTCTTTGCTTCCCTCATAAAAGGAAGATTGTAATGATCGATGAGATGCCATACACTCAAATTGACCTGGATGGGTCAGTGGGATTTACAATATCATTAATTGAAAACACTTAGATAACTACTGAGAGCATAGTTTTGGAACATCAAGAATTTATGGGTCATCACACATATTCTGGGATCAGTTGGTCGAGAGGTCGACCTACATCTGGACATAGTCAGTCGAGCGATCGACCAGTGAACCACACTAGTCGGTCAAGTAGTTGATGTTCTTGTCGGTCAGAAAGTCGACCAAAATTCGAATATAATCGAGCATTGGATCAAGAATATCTGTAATCGACTACAAGTTGGACAAATATTCATTCGAGTCAAGTCCCATCGAGCCAATTTAGCGAAAAATATTTTGTGGAATCAACTCTAACCACCAACAATTGTATGTGGACAAGATCTTCCAAATTTTGTGGGAGTTGATTAGATATTAAGTCTATAAATGAACACCCCTTGGGTCATTATAATATACTAAATGTGATTCGAGATTGAAAAATAGGTCTTGCAAATTAAGATGTGCAATATGCATTGTGATGTTATGATCACAGTACTATGTTCTTGAGTGTTTTAATGTTGTATTTAGATTCCACCTCTCTTCTTCGAAATTTTTTGTCCCTCTTCGGGTATCTATAGTACGATGTTATTTATTTCATATTTTGTTCCACCTCATTCTCTAACATGGTATCAGAGTCGATGGTTTGAAAAACTTGACCTATTATCTGGAAACCTTGTTGAGTTGGATCAGTTGTGTGATTGACTTTGGGTCGATGGTTCGTTGATTGGAACTTATTGAAACAAAACTAGTCTATCTAGATATTGAATATGGATTTGAATATCAATCATGTTGTTATGAATGGATAAAAATATGCATTATGGGCTCCAAACATGGGAAATGTGTTGAAAAGTAAGGGGATGTGGCAGTATACCAAAGTCTCGATCCTAGATCCCACAAATGCTTCGGAAAAAATTTCCATTGATGGAAAGAAGGATGAGTCTGTAGGGGTCATCACAACCTATATCGCCCAAAAAATTCATTTTCATCTCAGTGGACTTGACTGTCCGCATATGGTCTAGAAGAAGCTAAAGACCTTGTTCAATTGAGTCGATGAAATCCACCTTATGTAGTTGGATAAATATTCGATATCTCTCGATCCTCATTCCTTTGAAAGAATGGAGGACTATTTATCATGTGTTAAATAAATCCAGTTGAATTTGAGAGAACGTGGAGAAACCTATATGAAGAAGGATGCACAATTGATTGAGTTGGTCTTGATAAATTTGAGAACACCATTTGATGTGTTTGTATCAACCTTCCACCCCATCTGGAACACATGCAAGCAACATGGTAAGGACTACTCCTTTGAATTTTTTTGTGAACTTTTTATTGTTGATCAACATAGATTTCTTGAAGAAGGAAAGCTTGGTGGTAAGAACCAAGCCCACTTTCTCAAAGGAAATGGAAATATGGATTCCAAGAATAGAGTGCATATTGATGCTTTTGTACAGAACCTACATATATTGATTAGAGATCCTAGAGATAAACACAACGAAATCAAAAGAAGAAAATGTGTCGGTATTGTAGAAACAATGGACATGTCGAGAAGAAATACTACAAGAAGGGAGTGATTTAGAGGAGAAGGTTAATAGTCTTGAAGGAGACGTGTCGATTGTTCGTCGACCCATTGATAATTTCACCTTCCAAGTTGGGGTGTCTCAGGCCTTAATGTCTTGTACTATGAAGAATGAATGGGTTGTCGACTCGAGATGAAATAATCATATGGCGAAAGATGCCACTTTACTTAAGAGACTGAATAAATCCAAAGAAAGTAGAATCTATGTTGTTGATGATTTTTCTTTGGATGTTGTTGGTCAGGGAGATGTATCTTGTCAACATGGTAACATTATCGATGTCTATCATGTGCCAAATCTCAGTTCAAATCTATTTTTGTTGTTCATTTGACTAAGAATGGTAATATTACGAACTTTTGGCCAGATTGATTGTATGTTTAGGATTTGAAGATAGGAAAGTCGATTGTCACTGACGGGATTCTGGACCCAACATACAACTTATACAAGTTTCATGATTCGAATCAACCTAAATCAGAACCGATTGCACTTATTTCTCACACTGATGAAAGAATTCGAGTTCGGCATGAACGACTTGAAAATCTAAATTTCTAATGTCTACAGGAACTGGCAAGTCAGAACATGGTTGTTGGTTTAATAGATTTGTTTCCCCCTGAAGGTGTATGTAAGGGTTGTGTACTTGGTAAGAATCATCAGACACCTTTCAACTCTAGACAAACGCGGTGAGCATAGAACCAACTAAAATTGGTTCATTGTGATGTATGTTCTATCAACTTACCTTCACTAACAGGTGCAAAGTACATTTTTACTTTGATTGATGATTTCACTCGTTTCACATGGGTCTTTTTCCTAAAGAATAAAAATATTGTCTTTGAGAAGTTCAAAGAATTTTGGGCCTTTGTTGAAAAGCAGTTTGTTCAACCCATTAATTTTTGGAGATCTGACAATGGTGATGATTATGTCAATCGACCATTTTAAGAATACCTACTTCGATCTGGTATTGATTGGCAAAAGTTAGTTCCTCACACACCACATTAGAATGGAGTTTCAGAACGCAAGAATCGGACATTAGTCAAAATGGCTAGATGTCTTATGTAGGATAAATACCTACCTTCTCGCTTCTGGGATGAAGTGGTGTACTGTTCCAATTATATTCTCAATCGCACATCAACTCAAGTTTCTCCTTCCATGACTCTAGTCAAACAATGGTATGGGAAGAAACCTTATGTTGGACACCTCTGTGTGTTCATATGTGTTTCATGGGATCATATTCCTAGTGATTTTTGAAAAACTTTAGATGCAAAGAGTCATGCTTTCATCATGATGGGATACTCTGAAGAGTAAAAATCTTATCGACTATTTGATCCTATCCGACGATAGATTATTATACGACATAATGTTCAGTTTAATGAGAACTCTTCCAGATTCAAGTTGTTTAATGAATCCTCTATATTGTTGTAGGATCCTCCCTTTGATTTTGTCTGGGACACTGGTTCTCCTACTCCTCTCATCATTCCTTCAACGGTCCATTGAATATTTTTCCTATTTCAACTCGACTATTGATCTCCAAGTCGACTAGTCTAACATTGTATGTTTCGATTGGTCCACCGATTGTAGAACCATCGATTGAATTATGATCATTCTACTAAAGTGAACCCTCGTTCACCTATTTCTTGTCTGCCCCACTAGGATTCCAATACCATTGAAGCCACTAGAGCTTATGCGGGAGATGCATCCTGCAGATGTTATACCTAAAGTCAGAAGAAACATACCAATGTTTCCCCCATGACTTGTTTCCTTGAAACCTATGATCTTGCTATATAATCTGATGCCGAAGGACGAACCAAATGGGAATAGGACATGAACATTTATATATATTCCTTGTAAAATAATCAAACCTAGGACTTGGTTCCCTGACCATTTGGAAATAATATTGTGAAGTGTTGATGGGTCCACAAGACCAAATTTACCTCTAACAATGTTATTGAGTGACATAAAACATTCCTCATCATGAAGGGATCTTCTCAACAAGAAGAAATCAACTAAAATGAAACCTCTTCCCCTGTTGCAAACATGAACTCAATTAGATTAATTATTTCCCTTACTACTAGTTTTGGATGGAAGCTTCATCGGATAGATGTGAAGAGTTCTTTTCTTCACAGTGACCTATATGAACAAATTTACATGGAATAAACACCTATATTTATGATGGATTCAAATTTGGTATGTTGACTCAAGAAGTTGTTTTGTGGTTTGAAGCAGGCTCCTCGAGCATGGTATGATAATATTGGCATTTTATTTCTTCAACTAGGATTCAAATGGTGTGAATATGATAACAGTTTGTACACTCCAACGAAGAAACATTGATTGTTGTTGTATATGCTGATGAATTAATAATTACTGGAAATACTAATTCTCTCATCTTTAGATTGAAGAAACAAATTGGTGATCCTTTGACATGACATATCTTAGCACTCTGCATGATTTTTTGGGTCTTGTAGTATTACCACCGTGTGATGTTTTTTTTATTTCTCAATCTAAATATATAATGGATCTATTGACACATTTTAAGATGGATGATTGCAAGACTTGTTCCACTCCTTATCATTCTATATTGAAGCTTACTAAAACCTATCAAACACTAGTTTCCAATGTTACACTCCATCAAAACTTAGTCAAAATGTTTGTTTATCTTACTCATAGTCAACCTGATATCTCCTATGTTGTTAGTGTGGTTTCTCGGTTCATGCGGGATCCCAGAGAAATCCACTGGAAATCATTCAAACAGATTATTGCATATCTGAAGGGTACCACTCAATTTGGTATCAAATATTTTTGTGGTTCAGATTCTCTAGTCAGCTTCACCAACTTTGAGTGGGCTAGTGACAGGGATGAATGAAAGTCCACTTCTGGGTATGTGTTTCACTACAACACTGGACCTTTGGTATGGTCATGAAATAAATATAACGTAGTCTCTCTCTTGACTAAAAAAGAAGAATATTGTGGTGTTGCTCAAGTTAGTACTAAATAAGTTTGGATTCATCAACTTTTGGGAAAGCTTGGATTTCTTGTTCATACCTTGACTACAATATTTTGTTATAATCAAAGTGCCAGACATGTTTCTGAGAACCATGTTCCTCACAGTAATATGAAGCATATTGAGCTCAATTCTCACTATTTGCGACAATTAGTTTATGATGATGGTGTTTCTCTTTATTATTGGCATACTGAAGATAAAGTTGTTGATATCTTCACCAAAACTTTAGTTGATGCCATATTTATCAAGCTCCAAAATTTTCTTCGGATTCAATAAGCTTCAATTATGGGGGGTGTTCCAGTGATTTAATTTCACCTATTGAACCTTCAAATCTTGGTGCTAATGGGGGGGCATTGGAACATCAAGAATTGATGGTTCATCACACATCTTCTAGGTTCATTTAGTCGAGAGGTCGACATAAATATAGACATGGTCAATCGAGTGATTGACCAACACACCACATTAGTCAGTCGAGAATTCGACATGCCTGTCGGTCTGACAGTCGAACAATAGTCGAATATAATCAGGTATTCATCAACCAACCCTACAATCAACTAAAAGTTGGATAGATAGTCGGTCGGGTCGAGTCCCATTGAGCTGACTTGATAGAATGCATTTTGTGGAATAAATTCTAATCACCAATAGTTTTATGTGGACAAGATATTTCATATTTTGTGGGATTCGATTAGATATTAAGTCTATAAAAGAATACCCCTTGGGTCATTATCATATGTTGAATTTTATTTGAGATTGCATGATAGGCCATGTATATCAAGATGTGCAATATGCATTGTGATGTTATGATCACAATACTCTCTTATTAAGTGTTGTAACTTTGTCTTTAGACACCACCTCTCTTCTTCAAAAAACAAATTCCATCTTTGGTTATCTATAGTAATTTGTTCTTTGTTTCATATTGTGCTCCACCTCATTCTCCAACACATAGGTGTCGGAATGTATCTATCCATAATGGGAATTTTTAACTTCTTAGAACCTATTTATTATATTAACTTTGTTCCTTCTTTATCTAACCAACCAATATCTTCATCTCCCACGATCAAAGTGTGATATTTTCAAATAACGTACATTGATGACCCATGCATTTTACCCTCTCTTTCCACCTCAATGGAATAATTTTAGCATGTAGGAATGACCATGCCTTTGTTTTCATCATATATTTAACATGAAACTACAAACACCAATCATTCTCCTCCTCAAATACAAGAGTTAGATCACCTTATTGTGCCCACATGGGCCTTAAACTCCTCCAATTCTCTTGATTTCTTAGATATAGCTTTTCCACTAGACAAAGCTATCCTAAAGGCAATGATCGGGCCTAAACGACATTAGGGGGGCATGCAACTTCACTTATACTTCCTCCCGGAACTCAATAGGGTTGAGAGTGGAGAGTTTCAATTGATTGTGTATAGATATCAAGATTGATCCATGAACTCCTTGGTGACACATGTTTCCTATTCTAAGGGTAACATGGAAAATATTTCAAAAACTATTCCGATCAATATCTATAAAAATCATTAAGTTGTGGAAAATGTGTTTATTGGAGTGCATTTTTGTCCTAACGAAGTCCACACTTATACCAACCTTGTTAATGAATTCCAAGATGATTTTTCCTGGGCATATGAGAAAATCCTATATATTGACCCCCGCATTCTTGAGGAAAAAATAAAAGATTACGAGAATGATAAATAAAGTCAAAAAAATATTAAACCAATTAATCCAAGCAAAGCTGCAACAATAAAGGTAGAGGTGGAAAAAATCCATAAGGTGGGTTTTATCTACCCGAATCCCCTTACCAAATGGGTATCCAACCCTGTTCCCATGCATAAAAATAAAGGAACTATCTGTCTTTGCATGCATTTCCAAGATTTGAAAAAAGCTTATCCAAAGAACAAATTCCCCACACATTTTATAGATCATATTATCAATGAGTGTGTTATAAGTGAGATATTTACATTTATGGATGGATTTTCAGGTTACAATTAGACCCAAATCCATCCCAACGATCAACATAAGACAACGCTTATTTTTTCTTGAGGTCGCTTGCTTATTGAAAAATTATTTTTGGTCTTGAAAATGTTGGAGCTACTTTCCATGGACCCATGCCATTCTCTTTACATGATCTTAAACACATCATCAAGGCCTAT
>JZKD02S0590153.1:271280-284494 GCA_000966675.3 Picea glauca | reverse complement strand
GATCCATCTTCATCATGTATCAATGACAACTCATTGATCCATCTTCATCATATCAATGACAACTCATTGATCCATGTTCATATATGCATTCTCATCAAGGACAATACATATTATATTACATCAATCAATCAATCCTTTGACATCAATCAATCAAACCATTGGCGTCAATGACAACATGATCCAACATCATATGCCTCATGTCCATAGGAATGGAGCACGGTGGTGAGTGCAGCCACGAGGGGTTGACTAACGAATTCAACAACATGATTTGTGCTCCCTATCATATACTTGATGTTGATATGGAACTAATGCAGGTAGGTGGACCACTTATGATGGTGGTCATTTTGAAACTTCCCCTATGTCTGGATGAACTATAGAGGCTTGTGATCAGTGTGGATGATTGTCTCCTTTCCCAGAATGTAATGTTTCCATTGAAGATAGGCTTGTACAATGGAATACATTTCCTTTTCATAGGTGGGTTATTTTTGAATAGTATCTGAGAGTGTCTCACTATGGTATGCTACCAGATGACCATGTTGAGTGAGAACTGTGCCTACAACATAGTCAGATGCATTAGTCTCAATATAGAACAGTTGTTGCAGATTGGGTAAGGAGAGTATTGGTGATCCGGATTTTATGAGAAGAACGAAATGAATACATATTATTAACAGGTGCTTAATACAAAATAATAGAGATACAATAAAATTGGTTTTCTATTAATAAAGAAATAAGTTGGAAACTGTAAAATGCAGCGGAAACAAACTCGTTGGAATGGTGGCAGCTTATCTCTGAGAAGAGATGTGATGGTTGCGATCATTCACTAGAAGATGATTACAATGAGGCTCTCAAGGAATTTTTACAATAAGCGGGAATTTCAAAAACCCTAGACATCCAAAAACCTAACCCTAGGAGATGAAGTGCCAAAAGTCATGTGGGCTCTGTTTGGGTAAGTTAGTACATCAACTTCCCGGGGTCGTAAATTTTGCATATGATCTCTGTTTTAGGCATATGATAGCCCATTGGAAAGGTATCATCAAGGAAATTCCATATTGAAAACCTTTTTTTCCCAAAAAAACATCGTTTAGGGCCTCAAAAAGGCTTCGGAAGTGAAAACTGCTAAAAATAGTAAATTACCAAAATTGCCAAAAAATTGTTTTGAGCCAATTGGAAAAGGTGGGTGGCCACTGATATCCATCTGGATCAATTGGATTTGAGCACAATATATGCTTTAGATCATCGAATTCTCATTGTTGTTCTTTCCCCCACGTGAAATTTTCCCTATCGCTGCCCTTGGTCACTTGGATGAGGGCCCATGCAATATGGGAGAATCCCAACAGAAACTA
The DNA here is from genome assembly GCA_000966675.3 of Picea glauca. Classification (NCBI taxonomy): domain Eukaryota; kingdom Viridiplantae; phylum Streptophyta; class Pinopsida; order Pinales; family Pinaceae; genus Picea; species Picea glauca. The sequence continues at coordinate 283,151 of JZKD02S0590153.1, read as the reverse complement.
TCGGTAGAAGTTGGTTAGTCCCAAGAAGCTCTGAAGCTCAGTTAGTGTTGTTGGGGTTGGCCAATAACGAATGACTTGGATCTTAGCTAGATCAACATGCACCCCATTTTCATCAATAATGTAGCCCAAGTATTGGACCATGTTCATGCCAAAGGATCATTTCTCCAAGTTGGCATATAGCTTGTGTTGCCGCAGAGTGCTCAAAACCTATTGAATATGTTGCATGCTCTCCTCCCAAGTTTTGTTGAAGATGAGGATGTCATCCAAATATACCACCACAAAATATTTGGTGAAGGGTCTCAATACATCATCCATCAACCTCATGAAAGTGGTTGGTGAATTGGTTAAGACAAAGGGCATGACCAACCATTCCAAGAGACCTTATTTATATTTGAAAGTTGTCTTGCATACATCAGTTGGTTCGATAGGAACATGGTGGTAGATAGACTTAAGGTCAATCGTGTTGAAGAACTTATCCCCCTTTATTTGTTCAAGAAGGTCATCAATTCTGGGAATTGGGTATCGATTCCTAACTGTGATTTTGTTTAATGCTCTGTAATCAATGTAGAGCCACAGGTCCCGTATTTCTTTTGCACTGGTACAATCGGGCTTCCACAAGGGGAGGAGTTGGGCCTGATGTTCCCCTTTTAATAAGATCTTGGATCTAACGCTTGATTTATTCATTTTCCATCAGCGAGCGATGATAGACTGGTCCATTAGGCAGAGGTTCACTGGGGTTAGATCAATTGGATGCTTGACTTGGTAGTGCGTCGGTACCCCGTTGGGTGAGGAGAAGATGTCTTTGTACTCTTCCTTGATCCCATCCACTTAATTTTTTTGCAAAGATAGGCTTTGTGTAGAGGCCACAGATGTGGCCGTGATTTTTTTCTTACTGTGAGCACGAATCACAAAGAAGATGAACTTCCCAGTCTGTGAAATGACCTTACTGCATTACTTAGCATAGATTAAAGAAATAATGGTAGGCAGCACTACCTCTAGTATCCTTTACAATTGTCTACCCAAAGTAATAATAACACTGCGGGGTCTAGACTCATACACAACATGTCACTTCCACAAATATGGTTGTCATGAAATAACATCACAAACTTCAAGGGGAGAAATATCACACAATACCCCATATTTGAAAGGCTTGATGTCGTAGGGAAGATGACATTGTTGGTTGACACAAAGATATCTTCCTTGGCGAAGCTAGCCTATGGTGTAGGGTTGTAGGTGCGGTGTCCTCGGTAGGTCCAACTGCTTGATGACCTCTTCTGAGATCAAGTTCTTTTGACTACCACTATTGACAATGAAATGAAGAGGAGCCCCCTTTACCCACATTTGTGAGTGAAAAAGGAATTACCCTTCTTCTAGTTCTTCTAGTTTTCTTGGATGGACTTTGGTGGTAGCGACAGTGGCACTAGGTTTAGCATTGATAATTTCCTTCCCTCCTTATGGATTTGATTCGGAGTCAAAATAATCCTTTGACTCGAAATATTTTAGCTCGACCATGAGTGACTGTTTGGAGTGGCATTCTTTGGTGTTGTGCCAAGGAATTTTATGGTATTCACACCATTTTCTCGTGTCCTTCTTCGACTTCTCATAACCCTTCTTATGTTGCGACTTTGAATGGTTTTCCTGAGAGTGGCCATATTTATATGTCCCTTGTTGTGTGGGTTGGGGCTGCCTTTGACCTACTTCGGCTATGAGGAGTTTTCAGATCCAAACTCTCGCCTCTTCTGCTTAAATTTCTGCTCGATCTAGACAACATATCTATAAGTCGTACTCAATGACGCGATGTCTAGAAACTCAATTTATATTTGAATGTATCTATGAAAACAACCGCATTATTTGAGCACCAGATGTCGCTCAGATCCTTTGATACCCAATTTGGTGCACAGGGTATGGAAAGTATTGGTGAAATCTAGTACTTTCTGGTCCCTTTCCTGTCGTAGGTTTTTCCATCTAATGTAATGGTCCTCATAGATTCCAACATGGTAGTATTGTTCTTTAATGGCATCTTGAAAGGAATACCAAGTGGGGGTGACCACAAATATTGCAGATTCCTCTATGTCCCTTTGCTCAGAGTAAGTATCCCACCAGTCCTTAACATGGAGGACGACCTTAAGGAGTGCAAAAGTAATATTTTCCCTACTGGAAAAATTGTGGACCGAAAAATACCCTTCGATCAGATTCAACCATTTATCTACAACATTTCCATCTATCAATCCTTCAAATAATGGAATATCAAAATTTACATGTACCTTGAAGGGGGTTGCATGCCCGCTTGATGAAGATGCTTCTCCTGTGGGCAGCCTCCGAAGGATCTGTGCAAATTTGTCCATCAATTCGTTCCTTTGTCACATAAGGGCTTCCTCGAGCAACATTTTAAAAGGATATCATACTCCATCATCTTTCTTTTTGTCCCCCATGGGTTGTTTTTGGGCTCGGCGTGACCGATCTTGCAAAGGCTCGACTGGTTCGAGTCCCAAATTCTTGTACCCAGATCTTGTTGGGGACATGCACGAAGAAAAATAAATGAAGAGTAGGCCACTCTAATACCACTGATCCAAATTTATGAGCGGAACAAACTGATTAACAGACTGAATACAATAAACAAAGAGATATGGAGAATAACACATATATCCAATGAACAATATCTTCTATTGAATAAATGAAATAGGTTGAAATTGTAAGACTGCAGAACTGAAAACAACTTTCTTGAATGGTGGTATCTATATCTGAGAAGATATATGGCTTCTACGCGCATCCTTCTGAGCAGAAAGATCACAATGAGGCTCCAAAGGCCTTTTTAACATTACTCATGAATTCCAAAACCCTAGACATCCAAAAACCTAACCCTAGGAGATGAAACGCCAAAATTTATGTGGGCGCCAATGGGTAAGTTGGTACCTCAACTTCCCGTGGTCGTAACTTTTGCATACGACCTTCATTTTAGGCACGTGATAGCCCTTTGGAAAGGTGTTTTTGAGAAATACACATTACACCATCAAACTTTAACTTTGTCTACAGTTTGACTATGGAGAGCCAAAAAAACATTGTTTAGGGCCCCAAAATGGCCCTAGAAGTACATAAAGATGCGCTGACATGAAAACATCCAAAAAAATCCAGTTGGATTAGGTGGGAGGCCACCAGTATCCACCTGGAAGATGTGTAGGGCTTCAGACAGCACCGGAAGTGTAGAACCCATAATTACAAAGAAGTACAGAAGAACGTGTTGAACTAAAAATTGTTAAGAGGAGCGAGTTGGAATAGGTGGGTGGCTACCAATATCCACCTAGATCACCTTATATACCCCTTCTTTAGAAATTCATCCAGCTGCATTTTCAATTCCTTCAATTATGGTGTACTCATCCTATAAGGAGTCTTGGATACCAGGGTTTCTCCAGGCATCAGATTTATGGAGAAATCAATATCTCTGTTGGGTGGCAACCCCAATATTTCTTTAAATACATCTTCAAACTCTTTTAGGATTGCATAATCTTCGATACTTGTAACTTTATCCTTAGGTTCCTCCTCCATATGTGTTGCAAATACTTGAAATCATTTCCTGGAGTTTTTCTTCAGCTGAAAGGTTGAAACTTCTCTGATGATTACTACTCTTGGAATACCTTGAATTGTCCTCAGGTTCCCTTCTTCATCCAAGCTAGTAAAATCCTTATTCTAATAGACTATAAAAACATGATGTTGGTCCAACCAATACATACCGATTAGGAATTTATATGAGCCCAAAGGTATGATAATCAAATTTTCCCTTGTGCTTGATTCATTCATGTCTATTGGGCATGCCTTAACCATCTCATTAATCTTCCTTTTAGCTCTTGTAGCTAGCTTCACCAACCAAGGTTTACCAAGCTTGCTTCTTGGAAATTGAAACCTTTCCACCATCTTAGGATCTAGATAACTATGACTAGCTCCCAAATCAATTAAAATAGCAATGTGTTAGTCGTTGATCTTACCTTCCACTTCAATCATATGTGATTGAAACTCAACTTGTTTGTTATCCAGAGCTGCGTAGATCCTAGGTACATTTCTTCTTATGTCCTCCATTATTTTATCTTGTTGTACATTTTGAACAATCCTGAATTTTTCACCTCTGTGAGGGAAATCTCTGTACATATGATCTCCCCCACAACCCTATTATTGAATAGGTATTTGCCTTGGTATTTTCCCAATTGTCTCAGTCATCTTGTGTTCCTTAGGAGTTATTTGTCCTTGAGAATTATTTCGGAAGAATGGTGGCTTTGTCCCCTTCCTCCTATATTCCATCTTGCTCTTCATGTTGTCTTCCCACGCCTTTTGGAAATTATTTCTTCCTCTATGTTGATCATAAAGGCATTTATCTCTCCTTACGATTTCTTCTAGTGTCTTGGCATCATCATATTGTAGCTTGTCACTGATAAATGATAGAATCCCACTCAGGTACCTTCGAATCTTAACTTGTTCATCCTTGATGAAATAAACATATGTTAGCAGCTCTAAGAACCTCCTTTCATACTCATCTATGGTCATACTCCCAAGCTTTGTTATAGAAAATTTTTCCTCACCCCATGCAACTTTATTGTATGGCTTTACATTTCCCTATGTAGACTTGAAGTCCCTTTTTGTAACTTCCAAAGCCAAAAAATCATATTTTTCCACATATACATTCCCTACCAATTAGACATCATGTGTATATGCAGGTTGCACCACTACAACCCTCGTACATTGAGTTTGGTTCTCAAAATTAAAAAATGTGTTGGGTTTCCATGTCACGTCACGAGATCCATGATCATTGACCTTCCATATACTGGAAACGTTCTGACTCAACCTTTCAATTCCACTTGAAGGCTATAAATTGAGACATATCCAAGTTGTGGAAGGGGGGAGAATTCAAATTTTGAGAGAAAAGATACTCTCAAGAAATTTCACTTCACATTGAGTCTACATCCCTTTATCCTTGAAAGTCTGAATACATTGTTCATCCCCCAATCTCTTCCTTCTTTGATGGAGAACCTCATTGTCTCCTTTATATGATCTTGACTTTGGTGGAGGATTGAAGTGATGGAGTCCCATCTAGAGGGAATTAGTTTCTCGGTTTCAATGTGTGTTGGTACAGATGTTTGTCACATATGTACTTATGTTGATTATTTTAATAGAAATACTCTTTTCTCGTCCAATTAATATCTTGCAAATATTTGAATTATTATTTCATGGGCGTATTTTTCATGAATGTTAATGGATTATGCTATTTTATATGCTAACATTATATATTATCACCATATTCTTGTGTATCTTGGTTGTTGAGGACAAGTTGAAGGTATAAATATTTTTGTTGTGTGTTCAACGGTGGTCTTCATCGAATGTCCGGATGAGGTAGTCTCTTGATCTTGTCCTGATAGCATTTCATTTATATAGAATACTTGAGATCAGAGTTGATTTATGTGGGTCATTATGTGTTTTGTGGTTTACCCCATGCCATAGAGAGATTTTCCTCGTAACAAGCTTGAGTTCAAAGAACTCCTTCATCCTCTTATCATAGTATCATTTGGTTAAGTACTTCTTTTGAAAATACCTTTTGAATTATCTCCAAGTAACATTTTTCTCATCAATGTGTTGCACTCGCACAAAATGATCCAATCCCATTGATGATTTTCCTTTGAGTTGATATATGGAAATTATTCTTTCTTCCTATGAAGAGTAATTATGCAACTGAAAATAATTTCTCATGTCCAACAATCAGGTCTCAGTATCCTCATCCTTCTTATGTTCACCATCAAATGTAGGTGGATTTATTTTATTCATTTCTCCCTATAGCTCATCCACTCCAGACTTCTCCTATTTGAATTCCTTGGGAGTGATGGTGATGCCTACCAACACTTTTGGTTCTTCTCCTCTTATCATGGGACCGACGAATCATTGATTTGCTTGACTCAGTCTGTTTATCCATCTTCTTCTTTATTATGTCCAAGCAATGCATTAACTTAATGTTAAAGCCTTCTTACTGCTCCTTATCTTTCTTAAGATTCTTGTTATCAACTTTATAACTTTGGACATCCTTTTGAAAATTTTTTATGTGTCCACCAAGTTCATGCTCTCTTCCTTTCCGTATTCTCCATGCCCATTGGATTATTTTATTGCAACATCCACGCCCATACCAAATATTTTGCCTTCATCTTCATAAGTGTAAGTTCCTTGGGCATCATCCATGTCTTGGTTTACTAATCTTCTTGTTGAATTATTATTACGTCGAATTATGTTTTTGGTTCTGCAAAATGTGTATGCAAAAACATTTGTAAGGGTACATGAATTTAACAAATCCATCATTTTATACAACATTCTATTCTTTAGAATTTTATCAGAACTAATTTATTTCTGATTTCTTGTGAATTCTTAATATCTTTTTTTATATACATTCTTGAGTGAATACATGGAATCCACTGTCCACGGATCCTCATGACTAATTCTCGTGTCCCCCTTCAAAAAATTTGAGTAGAAAGACTATTAATGGCATTACAAGGGAAGAGAATTTCGTTAGCTCGAGCATCCTAGCTTCGATGCTTAGCCACCATCTGATTATCTTCAAATTATATCTTGACCGTGTTGACCACTCAACACACCCTAAAAAATCTATCAACATTTTCTTTTTTGGGTACCACTCAATCTTCTTCGTCGACTGTCTGCACGAATTGGCGACCCATAGCTTCCCTGACTCACTTGAGAAATTCGGCATCGGCAAAAGATAAAGGTCGAGAAAATTATTTGGAAAGTCAAGGAAGCTGAGTACCGACATTCATCGGCATCGTCCGATGAAAGTGTTTCTTTCCCACGAACAACCTCAGGAAGGATTTCGCCAAAGGCTGATCCATTCGGTTTCGGTAGAAAAAAAGTGTAATAATAAACACCACACAGAGGTAAGGAGTAAATAGTCGATCCCCGATCCCTACGCCGGAGTGATGTGACGCAATGAGACCTTTTAACTCCTTATGTGTCAGATACGCCACATTCAAAGATGGTATTTAATTCATAGATTGTGCATTAGTTACTAATTCATGCACGAATCAAAAGTATCTGTTAAACCCACCGATACAATGTATCTTCTCCCGTGCCTCTGTTGTCAACTAGTTAAGGTTTATTTGCAGAAATTCAAGGGTAATTTATTTTGAATTTACATTTATTACTCATATTAACTGATCGATATCACTGGTAGTACCTCTCTAGTTATATCCTATTTGAGTCATTGTGCATAGTCCCATTCTGCGTAGCAAGAAATTCAAAACAAACAAAAGAGTGAAGCCAACAACCCGAAAGAAAATGCCCAAAGTTCAGTGAGTATTAAGCAATTATCATAGCAAGCATTACAAGTATCTATCTGCTAATGGTTTTCATGCATTCCATTGTTACATATCCGCACCCAACGTTTCTTTGTACGCATGCTCAAATGACATTTTAAATTGTAAGAACAATGCCTCTGAAGAAGCCTTCCACCAGGAAATCTCCGAGAGCCCCTAAGCTACAAGAATCAGAAGTAGGAGAAGGCTCCTCCCCATCAGTTTCAAGACAATTAGAATTCACTCCCAAGCCATTATCCGTCATTGATAGAATCACCAAGGAGCCCTTTGTCCAACCCCCAAATTTCATAGATACGGAGGCAAGTACCTCGCTGGGAAGAAGTTTTCAAGAAAATCAAGAAAGAAGAACCCCTCGAATATACCCCGAATAGCGATCTTGAAACAAGGAAACTCGACGACGAAGTCCTCCCCAACATTCGTAAAGATTATCTACACATGGTGGCAAGCTGGTCTCCAGTCTTTCCTTGCATCGAGATCCTAAAGTGGATTATTGACCACACTGATGCCCAAAAATGTTTGATCAATGATGATAACGGCGAATGCGTCGGACACTTCCTACCATCAGAGGTTCAAAGTTACTATAAGATCAAATATTCTAAGCTAAAGTTGAGCACTGATTTCATCTTGAGTTTCTATGCGTCACACAATACCAACAAAATCATGTTGTCTTGGTGGAGAGAAGACAAAAAATTCACAAATTGAACTACTGGCTGGTATCCAATAGCCAATCTCAGGGAACCATACATATATCTCATGGCTCTACTCTACAGGTTACATGGGGAGAAAGACTGCTCTCGATTTTCAAAGGCTTATATGCCTCTGGATTTTACAGTCGCCATTTCAGGCACATGCTTCAATTGGGGTGCCATCATCTCCAAGAAGTTGAGCCCCTGCATAAAACAGGCTCAGGTGCCAAAGGAGGGAGATACCCCTGCCTTCTACATGGCCTCATATCTATTGGACGTCATCTGCACCAGGAACTCTTTCGCCAGGATGAACCTGAATTGGCACTCTTAGAAGCTCGCAATCCATGTATACTTCATAATCCTATGGGAAAACAGGTACAAGAAATCCAATACTGTTATCTGTGATCAATTTATTGTGCACACATACTTCTTTCTCTTAAGGAAATAATTCCCTAGATTGTCAGATGAAGCAAAGAAGGTTATAACCAAAATTGGCCACTGGTATTTAGATGAACAAGAAACCTACATCAGGGTTTTTGGTGCCACCGGGGAACCCCACTTATTACCCATTTATGTTCCCGACCAGCTAGTGTTAGGGGAAATGTTCTATCAAACCATCCTGCAAGGATACAATGAAACTTTAGTAAAAGACAAGAAGCGGGCTTTCATACCATATGGGTTTCATATCGGATTTTGCATGGTCAAAGATACCGCACTTTCTAAACAACTCGAGCTAGGTCAATTGGAATTTTGGTTCCAAACTGGCCGATTTTGCAAACACGATACCAAGGGATTGGTTCTACAGCTTGCGTCGCAGGTATCATCATGTTGGCCCTATGCCCATGACCAGTTCGAGGATGAAATATTTACTAAGAACATCCAAGACTGGAATGTGGTGGTGTCCAGGAAAGTTGATCCTTGAGGAACCATATTTAGAGCTATGAGCCACGAAGAACAGGCAACATTTCTGGAGCAGGCAGTTCAAGAAATTAGCCAACACCCAGGAGGAGCAGTTGCATATGAATTGGATGAAGAAATAAGTGATCTCGAAGAAGACATTGAAGCTGTGAGAACTCACCAAGAATCCCTGGTACAAATCAGGGACCTCCCGGAAGATCAAGCTGCACAAGAAAGGGGTACATTGTTACTTCAGCAAACCAAGTTGATGATGAAACAGATGGGGTATGACCCATATATTTTCATAGTACTTGCAGTCTCAATTGTTGTTCAAAGTATCCCAACAGAGTCAAATGATATTGGGTCCACAGTCCCCGAAAACGCCCATGGATTAGGCAACCCTAAACCCGCAACATCATCGATCGATCCTTCGAAAGAAGGGACAACTCAACCATATATAGGTCGGGTCTTGATAGAGACACATGCACCTAATCCCTTGAGCACTCTTATACATATTTAAAATGACGACAAGTGTCCGGAACCCGCTCACGAAACCCCGGTGCGAGATCAAGAGGAAAAAGGTCCCGAGAAAACCAATTCCCCAGAGCCTGAGGTCTAAGACAAGAAGGCCTTACAAATGGAAATAGGTCTGAAGGTGGCCTTGACACAAGAGAGTCCGACAAACAGGAAGCAGAAGCAAGATTGAGTGGTGAAACTCTACAAAAGAAAATCGACAATTCTACGGCCGACGAGCAAGTAAGCTATGAGTCTGAACTCGATGCCTCCATTATGCCCAATATTCAAGTCCTAGACGAACTAAAATTAGAGGCTATATCCACAAAATAGAGAAAAGAAATTCGAGAACCCACTCCTTCGAAAATATACACTGCGGGAAGCTTCAGAAACAACTTCTCATGGGGATATCAACAGATACAAGAACCGATAGACAAAGTAGCATACATATATGTGATCTCCTATGATCAAAAGAGGAAGGCCATCATTCAAAGGACCACGAAAATGTGAAGGATCACTTTGGATCAATCCATCGTGGTTACCATAGAAGCGAACTTAATCATCACTACAGACACTCACACATCGGAACTGATCGGCTTAGGAAAATCCCTCTCAGATGTCGCTCAGGATAAAGCCAGGAGATATGAAAAGGAACTAGCCGACACCCGGGAGGAACTCAAACACCTGCGTCATCTTGTCAAATACTATAAAGGAGATACACAAACCACTGTGTATCTAAAGGAATAATTCAACGGAGTTTATAACGAGTTCAAGAAGGAAAGGAACATGTTAACCGAGAACATAGTCAAGTTCCAAGAGGATACTCTCATGGCACTCGCGACATGCAAAGAGATGGAAATATGGCACAAAAAAGAACAGCAAGGGGTAGAGAGACTCGAATACATTGAGGTGGTTCAGCAGGGTTGAGAAAAGGAAAATCATGAAATTCGGTTGGTTGGAAAAAGTAGTCTCGACCGCATGACAAAATTCGTCGAATACTGGGCGAAGATGACCTGGGACCCACACCGAGAAATCCAAAAGAAATGGTCCAAGTGCCAGAAACACTGGGGTAAAATTAATAAAGTAATGAAAGATGTTGGTCTCCCAGAATTTGGCACCCCCGATGAATTCACTAACCTGAGTGATGTGTTCAAGACGCACTCCATACAATACTCGCTTTGGGCTGAAGAGTGTGCAAAGGTCACTGATGAAAAACCAGGGCAAGTGAAACAATTCGCAGGACACCCGATCAGAGCTCGAGCCATGCTGCAACAACTGAAATCCAGTTTGGTAAAGTACCGAACACATGCAGTGGATATTAGAGGAGTACATGCTACCCCTATGGAACAACATAGGTTCCCATGGGCTCAAACCTGTGAAGATCTGTTTATCAGTTGGTTTGAATATGAAAGAAGTCACCCTTTTCAAGAGACATCTTAGGTGGACTGTTGAAAGAAACTGTTGGATGATCACGCCACGTGGAAATTTGTGTTTATCCTGAATTGTATTTAGTCGTTAATTGTAGTTGAATTTTAGATTATAAATAGAGACATCGACTGATTAGTCAGAGGTCAATGGTTGTTGTAAGAACTATTTCTTTTTTTTCGGTTTGTTGATAATTATTTTGAGAATTCTATGAATTGAGAGGTCCTTCTGGACCAAATACAAGATATTTTCATCAGATGTATGTGATTGGAGTTGGAGAAGAATTACTTCCTATCCTGTTCCACGAATGATGCAGTAAATGAGTAAGAGAAATTGATTATGTTGTCAAGTTATCTGGTGCAATGTTTTGATGTTCTTTGCTCTAATGATGAAGATAAATCATTGTGTTGTTATGTAATGAATGTTATGGTAGATGAATTATTTTTATTTCCGTGATATTGGTTACATATGTGTTTTTCTTTCTATTAGTTAGATTCTCATATAGTAATTGGATGCTCATTTGGTTAATGTATTATTACTAGGCCCTTTGCTATAGAATTACTGTCTGCATATTTGAGCAGCGGGTTATCCCAAGATCAGCCCCTTCCCAGTAGTTGAAATTCAATCATGTTGCTTGTCAAGTTGGCTTATGTTGGCTTGCATTTCTCAAACCAGCCCCACTCAAGAGAAAATACAGAAAAGAGCGATCCTACCTGAAGGGAGAACCTTCACAAGAAAACACTAACCCATCGATAAATTGGTCGGATCACAAGATCTAGAGAACCATTCCATATCAAACATTGCAAAGTCTAATTGGGCCTTGGTGGAGGGTTTGGTTCCTACTGTTGAATCAAGGGATTTAAGACCCATCAACAGAATTGGCACTAGAAGGAGGGCCTGAGAATGAATGGATGAATATATAACTTATATAACATTTTGAAAAGTCTACAAATTCACAACGGTCCACATGCATGGTTAGTTATCCAACAGACAGTCCA
>JZKD02S0590153.1:248073-266946 GCA_000966675.3 Picea glauca | reverse complement strand
TCCATACTTATATTAAAGTGTTCAAAACATGACGAATCTTATTAATTATTAAAATGTCAAACATAAAAATGTTTGTTGATAGTTTTGTAAAAATATTCAAATTTCTAAGGATTTTGTTCAGTTTCTAGAAAAATTTGGTTGTTTTTAGAGTAAAATACATTTATCATATAGAATTTGGGTAAATCATGTTACAAAAAAATTGAAATCGGTGAATCGTTTTTTAGAAAAATACATGGAAAATTAACCCATGGACGAAATTTACCCCCTAAAACTTTCCCTAGTTTAAGGGGAGTTTTTTCACAACCCATGATAGAGAAAAATGGATTGGAAAATCATGGGAAGAAATGAAGATAGATATCATGCATTTATTAACAATGTTATTTGATGCCCTGCAAACCAAGAATAAACAAAAGGAGGGAGACAAGGATTTAGCAGTTTTTAGTTCAAGATGTACCAAGAAACATTCTTGTCATGAATGTCCATTGAATAATGTGAAAATCTATAGCATTTGCAAAGAACATCATAACACAAGATAATTCCCTCAATTTTCTGGTTTAAAATTATTGTATGAAGGAGCTAAGAAGAACACAAAGCGAGTATGTTTCATCAACCAGAGAATGCAAGGATGTAGTATTCCCAATATAAAATAGTATGCAAAACATAAATATTTTAGCTAGAAATGGTAGAGAAACAATGATATAATCAGAAAAATACCAGAATAATGCCAAAATAATAGCAAAATATCACCAGAGAGAGCACTTTGATTACTGATAGAAATTTTCACTTGCCTCTTCGAGGGGGAAACCTCCAGCAGAGAAGAGCTCTATTACAATAATATCCAAGACAAGATTTTTCATACCCTCTACTCCTATTTATATTAAATCTATCTATCCAAAAGAACAATCTAGAGGAAGATCCTTCTAGAAGCGAAAGATGCTATTAGGTCTTCTTACATTTGAATTATTCTTCCTTATTGTGAGGCCTTATTAATATTAGCCTTTATTACATGCAATCATATTATTCTACCTACGTGAGGGATTAGGGAGGCTAGGTCCCTAACATGCCCTCCCTCTTGAAGAACAACCGTGTCCTCAAGGCTTGAGTTGAGGAACTTGTTCTAGAATGGTGGTCGGCTCCCAGGTGGCATCTTCTGGAGTTGTATCTTTCCATTAGACTAACACTTCCTTGATGGTGGGCTGACAGAGATGATTCTCTCGCTAGGAAAACATTGGTTGTGGCTGCAACCATATAGAACCTTCTTCATCCAACTTAGGGAGACTAGTTTGAGTTTGGCACTTAGTTCCAATCACCTTCTTTAAGAAGGAAACATAAAAAACATGATGGAGCTTCGACTGACTGGGTAGACATAACTGATAGTCCATGGATCCCACCCACTTGAGCACTATATACAGACCATAAAATTTGGGTGCAAGTTTCTGACAATGTGCATCTTTGAGTGAAGTATTCTTATAAGGGTGTAGTCAAAGAAACCCCTAGTCCCCTTCAACAAAATGTCATTCAGAACGAACTTGATCTTCTTGTTGCTTCATGCAATTCTGAGCCATGACCAAATTGTTTTTAAGGGCATGAAGAATAACCTCTCAGACTGTAATATTGTTGCCAACCTCTTGAACCATCAAGACCCCTGTAAAATATGAGAGAACCGATGGGGGATTTTGGCCATAGACTACTTCAAAAGGATTCATGCAAGTAGTTATATGGTAAGATGTGTTGTACCACCATTTAGCTAGGGGTAACCATTGATCCCACATATGTTGTATCTTATATGCAAAATACCTCAAATATGTTTCCAAACACTTTTTGACAACTTCAGTCTAGCCATCCATTTGGGGGTGATAGGAAGTGCTGAGATGCAATTGGGTGCCTTGTAGCTTGAACAAATCTTTCCAAAAATTGTTGGTGAAAGTGGGGTCTATATCAGATACAATAGAATTAGGTATGCCATGAAGCTTGAAGATATTATACAAGAAGATTTGAGCCACTGTGGCCGTTGTGAATGGGTGTTGAAGAGCACAAAAATGAGCATATTTGGAGAGATGATCTACAACCACCATGATGACTGATTTATTTCCTGATTTAGGTAATCCCACAATGAAATCCATAGAGATATATCGCCAAATAGTAGGGGGAATCATAAGCAGTTGGAGTGTGCCTGGAGCTTTGACAGTTTCTCCCTTGTTGCATTGACAGACCTTACATTCAGCCACAAAGGTGTGGGCATCCTATTTCATACCATCCCAGAAAAAAAGAACGTTTGACCCATTCATAGGTTTTGGTAAAACCTGAATGCCCAACTTTGGGTGAGGCATAAAGTTAAAAAGCACTGTGGATTTAAGTTGTGATTTCTTGCATAAATAAAAATGACCTTTGTAGTGAAGCTCTTCATTGTGCCAAGAGTACCCTAGAGAAACTAAAGAATTGTGTTGCAATTGGTGGAGCAGGCTAGAAATTTTGGAGTCTTGCAACCATTCCTAACGAACATCTTGGAGCCAATCTGGTACAATGTAGGAGAGGGAGAAAAGGGACCCGCCTTCTTCATATTTTAGGGAAAGATGATCGACCATGACATTTTTATTTCCATTCTTGTAAATGATCTCATAATCATAGCCAAATATCTTGGTCACCCATTTTTTTTGCGTCAGGGATGAAATTTGTTGTTCCAAGAAATACTTGAGACTCTGATGATCAATTTTGATTTGGAACTGTTAACCCAATAAATAAGGACGCAAAATATCCACAACATGAATAATAGTTAACATTTCCTTTTCATAAATGGATTGGCCCAAATGTCATTCTAAAATTTGTTTGATAGTGAAGGCCAAAGGCTTTCCATCTTGCATGAGGATGGTACCAATTCATTTCCAAGAAGCATCACATTCCAATGAAAATTTCTTTGTGAAGTATGGAAGTGCTAGGACAGGGGTCATGCAGATAGTATATTTCAAGGATTGGAAGGCATGATCTGCAACTGAAGTCCAAGTGAAAGCATTCTTTTTAAGGAGAGAAGTGAGAGGAGCTGCAATTTTTCCATAATTATGAACAAGCTTCCTATAATATCCCGTTAAACCCATAAACCCACACAATCTCTTAAGATTTTTAGGGTGAGGCCAATCCTACATAGATTCAATTTTCTTAGGATCCACTCAGACACCATCCTTTCTGACAATATGACCTAGTTATTCCACTTCTAAGGCACCAAAGGAACATTTAGATTGTTTGAGGAAAAGTCATTCCTTAGAGAGTAGATGGAGAACTTGATTCACATGGGAGACTAAGAAAAAATGACAGAGAAAAGGATGTAAGACATGATTCATAAGACTTTGGAAAGTGGAAGGAGCATTACACAATCCAAAGGGAATTTCCAAGAATTCATAATTACCCTCATGAGTGCGAAATGAAGTCTTGGGAATGTCTTCTTATTTCATACAGATCTGGTGGTATCCAGAACGTAGATCCAATTTGGTGAAGTAATAAGCCCCACTCAATTCATCCAAGAGGTCATAAATGACAGGAATGGGGAATTTGTCTTTGATGGTGAGTTTGTCGAGGGCACGAAAATCAAGACACATGCACCAAGTACCTTCTTTATTGAGTACCATGACCACAGGGGAAGAATAGGGTATAGTACTGGGATGGATCAGACCTGCTTCTAGCAGTTCATGAACAATTTTCTCAATTTCATTCTTCTAAGCAAAGGGATGACGATAAGGCCGAACATTGGGAGGCAGACGTCTCATGATCATGGACTCCACGGGAAGGGGAAAGTTCTTTGGGAGTGGTAATAACAACTTGGTGGAGGGAGATGATATATTGGAGGTCGAGATGCATAGAAGGTGTCTCAACAACATGAATGGAGTGGATTTGGGATATAATTCCCAAATGACCTTTTTTGAGGAGATTTTCCATGCGATGGGTACTGATAATCTCAGGGAGCCTGTTGTGATGCCTTGGAACTTATACCGGTGTCCCTCTTGTTGGAATTGCATGGTTAAGTCATTAAAATCCATGAGAATGGGGACTAGAGTGCGTAACTATTCAGCACCAAGAACAATGTCACAACCACTCATGTCTATAGAAAACATATGGGACACTACTACATATTGAAAAATTTGCGATGACTACTTGCGACGAAAGTACCCTTTCGTTGCATAATTCAAGAGAAAGAGTTCAATTTTTCAATTTCATTATAAATATAGCCTGTACTCGTCACTCTATCGACGAAAGAAAAAGTTTGTCGCCCTTGCGATGATCATGAAGATAGTGGACTATCATCACTCTTGCGACGAACTTATGCATTCATCGCAAGAACGATGATAACCATCGACCGTTACACTACTTGATAAAGTCAATATTGACCATTATACTCTTTGACAAAGTCAACATTGATTTGGTCAACTTTCTTCGCAAGAGAAATGATAACCATTGAGCATTACACTATTTGATAAATTCAACATTAACCGTTATACTCTTTGACAAAGTCAACATTGATTTGGTCAAAGTTTGTCACTATTGCGACGAAAAAATATCCATAAATATTTTATGAATTAGAGATGTTGTGACAATCTTGCAATAACAACGATGGTTCAGAAAGGGTATTTTTGTGTGTGGAAGAATGTCACAGAATATTAGAGGTGGGAAAAAAGTAAAGCGGGTGAAAAGGGTGATGGTAGATGTTATTGCCCTTGAAAAAATTGTTGCCTCATACGTCTCGTAAGAATTTTAATAGAAACAGGTACAAAACATTGTAGGAAATATGGGCACATTGATGGTGGATCGAATGAATATCGTCCCATGGTAATTAGCTATATATTCATTATCTATTTTTATATTGTTAATTTTATATAAAATTATATATATGTATATATATTGTTTGAATGTTTATTATAGTACACACTAATTTTGCATGATTGTTTGTAATTATAAAGTTAGAGTTGCCCTCTAACTTTCCACAAAATATTGCACAAAGTAGTAGTAGAAATAATGTTGTACAAGCTAAGGAACATGATCAAGCAAATGAGGATCTCATGGAAGAAGATGATGGGAAAAATCAAATGATCCAAGATTGGTTTTCTCAGCCGTATGAGGATGGGGACAATGATGGTATTTATGATGAACCTCTATTAGAAAAGTCAAATAAGAGACTTTATGAAGGATCAAGAGTAAATCTTCTCTCCGCTACATTGCTACTAGTTAACTTAAAGGTTATGAATAATTTTTTGAACACTTGTATGACATAGATCCTAAGGTATGTAATATGTTTCATCTCATATTATACATAAATGTTGACTTTTTTCTATTTGTTTTTAGTGTTAATCAATGTGTAAAATAAGAATGCAATTTTTACGATTAATATTCTTTACATTAATTAGTTATTTGTTATGTTGTAGATTGTTAGGTGAATTTTTGTTACCATTGTCAAATATTTTACCTCACACATATCGAGTTTTGCATGCCATTATGAAAGACATTGGACTGGATTATCAAACTATAGATGCATGTCCTAATGATCATATTATATATTATATACAACATGCTTTGAAAACAGAATGCCCACAATGTCTTATTAGTAGAAATTGAACCGATCAAGTAACAAAAAGGGTGCCTCGAAAGGTTCTTCGTCATATTCCCATAATTCCACGTTTGCAATGATTGTTCAGGTGTGAAAGCATAACACAATTTATGGATTACCATGCACGTAACAAAAGTGGAGATGGTGTTCTTCGAATGCCTGCCGATGGTTATTCATTTAGGGAAAATGAGGGAAAAATGGATAGATTTCAAAGATGAACCTCGTAATGTTAGGCTTTCATTGGCAGTTAACAGTGTTAATCCATTAAGAGAGCTTAGGTTTATTTACTTAGTGTCACCTATTTTTGTTATCAACAATAACATTCCTCCTTGGATGTCAATAAAGAGGGAGCACATAATGCTGACAATGATTGTTCCAGGTATTTTTTTACATTAACTTTTTGAATCTAACATTTCCATTTGTTTCATTTTCTGCATAATATCTTTTGTTTATTTATTTACTTATATATACATATCATGGTTATAGTAATTATGTGTAATTTCAAACAATTAGGTAAGTACCAGGTTACAGATATGAATGTATATATCAAGCCTCTTATCGACGAGATACTAAAGTTATGGGATGACATCACTATGTATGACATCTGTAAACCAATTGGGGAGAAGAAAATTAAATTTCGTGGAATACTTTTATGGAAAATTCATGATGCCCCAGGACTAACACATTTTTGTGGTATGTAGCATTCTATTTCTCTTTAATACTATATAATTTTTTAATGATATCATGATGCATGTTTAATTTTTAAATAATCTCATCATATAATTGACATTAATCCATTTGTTGCAGGTCTTCAAACAAAGGGTAAATTTGCATGTCCACTTTGTGGTCTTAAGATGAAGTATCATCATTCAAAAAGTTTAGGAAAGGTGGTGTTTGATGAGTATAGGCACCTCCTCCCTAAGAACCATATGTATCGTACTATTGAAAAAAATCTTTTCAATGGGAAAGAAGAGACTGGTTTAAAACCATGAAGAATGACACCTCACCTATGGAGATTGGAATATAATAGAAATCGTCAAGGTACACAATTTATTTATGTATCATATATATATGTAATGTTTTGAATTTTTATTTTAATCATTGAATTTATTTTACCGCATTTGATAATTATTTTTGTGATTTCTTTTATGCTTCATGAAGGCTGCCATCATGAAGGTATTAATAATGGGCTTCCACGATGAATGAAATGTTATCCCACTCAATTCATGAGGTTTCCCTACTATGAGGAGCTAAAAATAGCTCATTTATTTGATACAATGCATATCGGGAAGAATGTGACAGAAACATTATGGTGAATCATAGATGGTAGGAGAGATAAATAAAATTTTGTCAAAATTTGTACTGACATTCATGAAGCCAATCATGCAATGTGAAGTGTGTTCCGATCAAATAGAGATGGACTAGACCAAAATAACCTTCCATGATTATTAACAGAGCAACAAAGAAATGATGTAAAATAGGTCATTCAAAGAATTAAATTTCCCACGAGTTTTTCTTCAAACATAAATAATATCTTGACGAAGAAAGGTGAATTTGGTGGGGTAAAAACACATAATTGGCATACCTTCATTAAGGTAATAATTGTGGTACACATATTTATATATATTGGCCTTATACATCTTTTTATTTTTTTATTTTTTTTTGTCTACTTTGGTCGAAACAAATAACGATTCATTTTTTGTTGTAGTATGTTCTACCACAATCTCTCCCAAACGACCTTGACAACAACATAAACAAGTTGTATATGATCTTGGAAAATACATGAGGTAAGTAGTTGTGATTTATATGCAAAATGTTCTTTCAAATTGTTGTTGTACTTAATGACACGTGTTTTACTTGTAATGTAATATAATATATTATGTTATGTTGAAACATGTTATTTTCTTGTGTCATGATCTCATGTAAATGGTTGTCATTGAAATAAATCCATGAAGATGATATAAAGTATTGGAAGAGAGAGATTCCTCGTCTAATGTGTGAAATGAAAAAGTATATACCTCCAACATTTTTCAATGCACAAGAATACTACCTCATACACCAAGTTGAGGAGATTGAAATTTGTGGACCTATTCACACAAGGTCAATGTGGATGGTGGAGAGCCACTTGAAATAATTGAAGGTGTTGGTTAGATAAAGAGCACATCCTGAGGGTTCTATGGTGGAGGGATATATGGTATATCAATCCATGGTGTATATTAGTCAGTGTCTTCTTAAATTAGTAGTGCCAACTATGCATGCAATGGATCGCATTTGGGATGTGAACTCCATCAAAAAATTTGAAGATTAGGAGCACCTATTGGGGAAAGGTAGAATGAAAAAAATGAGAGGTAATATATTATTAATTGTGGAGATTTATATTAATAATACATATAATTTTTTGTTTTTTGTGTATATGATCATAATCATTAATATATTAATATATGTTATTTCATAAATTATTAATATTTATAACCTGCATGGACGTTATAACTAATATTTAATATTGGTGAATTATGATTTTTTTATTCAGTTGCTCAAGAATGGGATGCACTGCATTTATACATTGTAAACAATCTTGACTGGATGAATGTATGGATTGAAAGATGTAAACAACATAATGGAGGTAGGTTATCATGGCAACAACTATCTGAATTGGTTAGAGACGCTCGTCATAACAGAGATGCCAATGTTATGCAAAGGGAAATTGATTTAGAATATGGTTTGAAAGATTGACAGACAAGAAAATTCATCCATTTTATTTAGTTATTTTATATTATATTAATGTGACTACACGTGTATTGTATTTTTCAGATACTTTCAGATACAATGCATCTTTTACATATCTGGCATATTGCAGTTGAAACACCACAAGGCTATGTGGTGCAATGGTCATAAATTTCACATCAAACAATTGGATGAAACCAGGAAAACTTCTGATAGTGGGATAACTGCAGTATTCCATGTCACTAATTTTTCCTCTAAGAGTGAAAGACATCCTCGAGAATCTAAAAAATAGATACCATGGGTATTTAAATGATATACTTGAGTGTGACTTTAATTCCTTCAAATTAGTTTTGTTCAATGTCAAATGGTATAGGTTACGAATGCATGAACGTGATGAGGAAAGAACTATTATTCAACATGCCAACGGATTTCCAATGATTAAAACAATGGTGTTTGAAAGAGGACATGATCGCTATGTTTTTCCAAGCCAATATGAACAGGTCTTTTACTCAAATGTTCCAGGTGAGAGGGATTGGTCATTTTTTGTTAGATATGATCCAAGAGGAAGGCCAGTTAAGTATACTCATTTACAGGAATAAGATGATATTGAAGATCAAGAAGATGATTCGCTAGATCAGACAGAGCCGAAATATCATGCAGGGTCGACAGATGAAGAAGATGAAGAATATCATGATCCAGGTGTAGGAGACAATATTGCAATTCTTGATGATGATGTCGATGAAAATATGCTCGAAATGACATTGATGATGATGATGATATCATCAATCCTTTCAACACCATTTCTGAATTGGATGATGATACATATGTCGAGTTCGATGAAGAAGATCAAGATATAGAATAAGGATGATTACACAAATGTTGAGTTGGATTAGGTACGTGACTATATATTTTAATTTGTATGAATTATTCTCCTAAAATAATTTGCTTATAATGTCATGAGTTAATTACATGTTTTTAAGTTTTATGCGACATTTTAATATCCCGTGTTACGTGTTGTTTAATTATTATGTGAAACCTAAAAATAGTTGTCAATATACTAAAGTACGTGGTAAACTGAAAATATCATTTACAAACACATAATTTCATTTACCTTCATTAATTTTTGTTTTTGTAATTTCTATGCATGAATCTTACTAGGATGTTGCTTTCGATTATTTTATATTTTATAGATTGGGTATTTGGGATCAATTGAGAGTGATGTGAGGGGGAGGGGAGGGGCCACATGAGCTTCCACCTTCACGTGGTTGGCCTTGTTCAATAGAGGATAAAATATTCTTGAAACCAAGAGAATATATTTCATTTTTATACCATCATGATCGTAGATGTCATCAATATTGTTGTCATAGTATTGCATCAACAAAGTTTCTATGAACGTGTTTGTCATTTCTATAGAATTTTCGTTGAAACTGTGATGAAAAATCCATCTTTTTCTGTATACATTGAAATTTTACATGGATAGAATATCCACATGTCTTAACGATATGGGAGGGTTTTTGGAGTCAAATTTAACTCACACACCCACTTGTTTCCATCATCAATTGATCATGTAAACCATAAACCCTATTTTTCATATGTTCTAGTAGATATGTTAATGATTCCTAATTTCATATTTGTATTTGACTCAAGGTACAACTAGCTTGCAAAGTATCAAATTTTAGTTTCAAGTTGATAAACCAAATATGAAATGAATCGTAATTAAAACCATCAAGTGTTGGAATTTGTCATTTAAGTGTAGTTTCATGCAATTATCTTTTAAAACATAGAGAGAGTAGTCTCTATAGAAGTAGAGCAATATACTGGTATTGGATTCTCTTCTAAGTTGATGTTGATATTTTTAACCTTCAAGAAATATTGATATATATGGTGGTGTGAAAAGAAGTAGAATATGCACT
Source organism: Picea glauca (assembly GCA_000966675.3). Taxonomy (NCBI): domain Eukaryota; kingdom Viridiplantae; phylum Streptophyta; class Pinopsida; order Pinales; family Pinaceae; genus Picea; species Picea glauca. The sequence continues at coordinate 256,719 of JZKD02S0590153.1, read as the reverse complement.
AGAGGAGAAAATCAAGGATAATTTAGTACCCATCACTTATGCAAACATTTTCGTCAGAAAGAGAGATAAAGAAGGGAATTCATCAACAAGAGATAAGCAAAGGATATCATCGCAAGAGCGACAGATGTAAATAATCTTGCGACGAATTAGCTATACTATAGACGAAAAAATTTCGTTGATGGTATAACTAATTCGTCGCAAGAATCTTTACATGGGATAAACAAAGGAAATGGATGAGGTGGTTCCAAGTATAGATAATTTGTCACAAGCATCTTCAAATGTACACATGGGATACCATTTGCCACCTTTCTTCATTTTTCTTTCAAGTTCTACATTAATGTATAGACAATGTATGTGTGTCATAGTTGTGATGAAAAATACCTCTTTTTCGTTGATTGCTTAATCAACACCATAAAAATATTCCCTTGCAGTACTAGATGTGGGGATGTGTTTACTGTCAAACCAATCAGAAATTATACTAGGACTAGACATGGGCAACAGTGACCTGTGAATGGGGCCAACGTTGAAATTTTTTCAAACTATTTTTGTATGCACTAAAATTTGACATGGATAGACTATTTTCATGCCTTAACGATATGGGAGGGTTTCTGGACTCAAATTTGACTCACACACCCACTTTTTTCCATCATCAATTCATCATGTAAACCATAAACCCTATTTTTATTTCAATGTACACAAATTGGTTGTCGCAAGTTTTAAGTTTGCATCAGTATTTCTTCATTTTTCTTTCAGGTTATACATTAATGTATGTGTGTCATAGTTGTGATGAAAAATCCCTCTTTTTCATTAATTTCTTAATCAACACCATAAAAATACTCCCTTGCAGTACTAGATGCAGGGATGTGTGTATTGTCGAATGAATTTTAAAAGGAATAAGGAACATAAATTGTATTAGGACTAGACATGGGCAACAATGACCTGTGAATGGGGCCAATGTTGAAATGTTTTCAAACTGTTTCTGTATGCACTGAATTTTGACATGCATAGACTATTCGCATGCCTTAACCATATGGGAGGGTTTATGGAATCAAATTTGACTCACACACCCACTTATTTCCATCATAAATTCATCATGTAAACCATAAACCCTATTTTTGTTTCAAAGTACACAAATTGGTTGATGCAAGTTTTAAGTTTGCATCAAATTTTCTTCATTTTTCTTTTAGGTTCTACATTAATGTATATACAATGTATGTGTGTCATAGTTGTGATGAAAAATCCCTCTTTTTTTTTATTTCTTAATCAACACCATAAAAATACTCCCTTGCAGTACTAGATGCGGGGACGTGTGTAATGTCAAACGAATTTTAAAAGGATCAAGGAATGAAAATTGTACTAGGACTAAACATAGGCAACAGTGACCTGTGAATGGGGCCAGCGTTGAAATTTTTTCAAATTGTTTCTGTATGCACTGAAATTTGACATGGATAGACTATTTGCATGCCTTAACGATATGGGAGGGTTTCTAGACTCAAATTTGACTCACACCCACTTTTTTCCATCATCAATTGATCATGTAAACCATAAACCCTATTTTTCTTTCAAAGTACACAAATTGGTTGACGAAAGTTTTAAGTTTGCATCAATATTTCTTCATTTTTCTTTCAGGTTCTAAATTAATGTATATACAATGTATGTGTGTCATAGTTGTGATGAAAAATCCCTCTTTTTCGTTGATTTCTTAATGAACACCATACAAATACTCCCTTCCAATACTAGATGCGGGGACGTGTGTACTGTCGAAAACATTTTAAAAGGAACAAGGAACGAAAATTGTACTAGGACTAGACATGGGCAACATGACTTGTGAATGGGACCAACATTGAAATCTTTTCAATTTTTTTCTGTATGCACTGAAATTTGACATGGATAGACTATTTGCATGTCTTAACGATATGGGATGGTTTCTGGACTCAAATTTGACTCACACACCCACTTTTTTCCATCATTAATTCATCATGTAAACCATAAACCCTATTTTTCATATGTTCTAGTAGATATGTTAATGATTCCTAATTTCATATTTGTATTTGACTCAAGGTACAACTAGCTTGCAAAGTATCAAATTTTAATTTCAAGTTGATAAACCAAATATGAAATGAATCCTAATTAAAACCATCAAGTGTTGGATTTTGTCATTTAAGTGTAGTGTCATGTAGTTATATTTTAAAACATAGAGAGAGTAGTGTCTATAGAAGTAGAGCAATATATTGATATTGGATTCTCTTCTAAGATCATGTTGATCGTTTTAACCTTCAAGAGATATTGATATATATGGTGGTGTGAAAAGAATTAGAATAGGTAGAGGAGAAAATCAAGGATAATTTAGTATCCATCACTTATGCAAACATTTTCATCGACAAGAGAGACAAAGAAGGTAATTCGTCGGCAAGAAACAAGGAAAGGATATCATCACAAGAGCGACGAATGTAAATAATCTTGCGACGAATTAGATATACTATCGACGAAAAAATTTCGTCAATAGTATAGCTAATTTGTCGCAAGAATATTTACATGGGATAAACAAAGGAAATGGATGAGGTGGTTCCAAGTATAGCTAATTCGTCACAAGTATCTTCAAATGTACACATGGGATACAATTTGTCACATTTCTTCATTTTTCTTTCAAGTTCTACATTAATGTATATACAATGTATGTGTGTCATATTTGTGATGCAAAATCCCTCTTTTTCGTTCATTTATTAATTAACACCATAAAAATATTCCCTTGTAGTACTATATGTGAATACATGGGCAACAATGACTTGCGAATGGGGCTAACGTTGAAATTTTTTAAACCGTTTCTGTATGCATTGAAATTTGACATGGATACACTATTCGCATGCCTTAATGATATGGGAGGGTTTTTGGACTCAAATTTGACTCACACACCCACTTTTTTCCATCATCAATTCATCATGTAAACCATAAACCCTATTTTTTTTTCAAAGTACACAAATTGGTTGACTTAAGTTTTAAGTTTGCATCAGTCTTTCTTCATTAATTTTCTTTCAGGTTCTACATTAATGTATATACAATGAATGTGTGTCATAGTTGTGATGAAAAATCCCTCTTTTTCGTTGATTGCTTAATCAATGCCATGAAAATACTCCCTTGCAGCACTAGATGTGGGGACGTGTGTACTATCGAACAAATTTTAAAAGGAACAAGGAACGAAAATTGTACTAGGACTAGACATGGGCAGCAATGACCTATGAATGGGGCCAACGTTGAACTTTTTTCAAACTGTTTATGTATGCACTAAAATTTGACATGGATAGACTATTTTCATGCCTTAACAATATGGGAGGGTTTTTGGACTCAAATTTTACTCACACACCCACTTTTTTCCAACATCAATTCATCATGTAAACCATACACCCTATTTTTCTTTCAAAGTACGCAAATTGGTTGACGCAAGTTTTAAGTTTGCATCAGTCTTTCTTCATTTTTCTTTCAGGTTCTACATTAATGTATATACAATGTATGTGTGTCATAGTTGTGATGAAAAATCCCTCTTTTTCATTGATTGCTTAGTCAACACCATAAAAATACTCCCTTGTAGTATTAGATGTGGGGACATGTGTACTGCCGAATGAATTTTAAAAGGAACAAGGAACATAAGTTGTACTAGGACTAGACATGGGCAACAGTGACCTGTGAATGGGGCCAATGTTGAAATTTTTTCAAACTATTTTTGTATGCATTAAAATTTTACATGGATAGACTATTCACATGTCTTAACGAAATGGGAGGGTTTCTTGACTCAAATTTGACACACACACTCACTTTTTTCCATCATAAATTCATCATGTAAACCATAAACCCTATTTTTATTTCAAAGTACACAAATTGGTTGACACAAGTTTTAAGTTTGCATCATCCTTTCTTCATTAATTTTCTTTCAGGTTCTACATTAATGTATATACAATGTATGTGTGTCATAGTTGTGATGAAAAATCCATATTTTTCTTTGATATCTTAATCAACACCATAAAAATACTCCCTTACAGTACTATATGTGGGGATGTGTGTACTGTCAAATGGATTTTAAAATGAACAAGGAATGAAAATTGTACTAGGACTAGACATGGGCAACAATGACCTCTGAATGGGGCCAATGTTGAATTTTTTTCAAATTGTTTCTGTATGCACTGAAATTTGACATGGATAGACTGTTTGCATGCCTTAACAATATGGGAGGATTTTTGGACTCAAATGTTACTCACACACCCACTTTTTTGCATCATCAATTCATCATGTAAACCATAAACCCTATTTTTCATATGTTCTAGTAGATATGTTAATGATTCCTAATTTCATATTTGTATTTGACTCAAGGTACAACTAGCTTGCAAAGTATAAAATTTTAATTTCAAGTTGATAAACCAAATATAAAATGAATCCTAATTAAAACCATCAAATGTTGGAATTTTTCATTTAAGTGTAGTGTCATGTAGTTATCTTTTAAAAAATAGAGAGAGTAGTCTATATAGAAGTAGATCAATATATTGATATTTGATTCTCTTATAAGATGATGTTGATCTTTTTAACCTTCAAGAAATATTGATATATATGGTGGTGTGAAAAGAAGTAAAATAGGTAGAGGAGAAAATCAAGGATAATTTAGCACCCATCACTTATGAAAAAATTTACGTCAGCAAGAGAGTCAAAGTAGGGAATTCGTCGGCAAGAGACAAAGAAAGGATATCGTCGCAATAACGACAAATGTAAATAATATTGTGACGAATTAGATATACTATTGAAGAAACAATTTCGTCGATAGTATAGCTAAATCGTCGCAATAATCTTTACATGGGATAAACAAAGGAAATGGATGAGGTGGTTCCAAGTATAGCTAATTCGTCCCAAGTATCTTCAAATGTACATATGGGATATAATTCATCGCCTTTCTTTATTTTTATTTCAGGCTCTGCATTAATGTATATACAATGTATGTGTGTCATAGTTGTGATGAAAAATCTCTCTTTTTCGTTGATTGCTTAATCAGCACCATAAAAATATTCCCTTGCAGTACTATATGCAAAGACATGGGCAACAATGACCTGTGAATGGGGCCAAAGTTGAAATGTTTTCAAATTGTTTATGCATGCACTAAAATTTGACATGGATAGACTATTCACATGCCTTAATGATGTGGGAGGTTTTTTGGACTCAAATTTGACTCTCACACCCACTTTTTTCCATCATCAATTAATCATGTAAACCATAAACCCTATTTTTCTTTCAAAGTACACAAATTGGTTGACGCAAGTTTAAAGTTTGCATCAGTCTTTCTTCATTAATTTTGTTTCAGGTTCTACATTAATGTATATACAATGTGTGTGTGTTGATGCAGGAGCATCACTCCACCTCATCATGCTCCAGTTGGATTTCACGCATGGTGCACATTTAAGGGAAAAGAGGCGTCACCCTCTCATTTTGCCTTGAGAATCCAAAGCATGATCCAGGCATTTAAGGAGGACAAGTTGGAAGAGCCAAATTTTTCTTTTGCACAAGCTGGAGATAAGGTCACCAATAAGTGGTTGACGACAGAATGGATCTACATCTGATTTGAAGCAGATTTCCATCATTGTAATTTACCCTTTTTATAGGCATTTTGAATGGTGATTTGACACCACTAGTTTAACTTGCGAGGGAGGATCGTTGAGCCCCTCTTGAATAAATATTTGTATTGTTTCCAAGCAATGAGATTTGGTTGTAGGCTGTAAGGGAGAGAGATCCGAGACTCAGTTGTAGCTCGGACTCGAACATTTGTAATTTGACATTCCACCATTAATAGAAAATGACATTTTTTCCTGTTTTACATTTCTGTGTAATGGATGTTATGTTATGAATGTTATTTACACGCAATCGAGTTGTAGATGAATGTTAGAAATCATCTGCAGGGATAGAGATATATTTATCTATCTCTGAGTGTGTAGAGTTAAGTCTAGTTCTCTAGGCTAAGTGCAAGGAGTGCGCGACAGAGCAAGGAAAATTTGTTAGCCGACGCAAGGAGTGCGTGTATGAATTCAATGGAGTCAGAAGAGAAGCTTCTAGGAGGGCACACCAGATTAATTCACAGATTCAGGTAGAAATTTCAAGGTGGTTAAGTACCTTGGAAGGGAATATTGTGTGGGAGGAAACACCAATTAGAGTTACTAAACACTCTGAAATACTCGGCCTAGAGGGCATTGAGTTAGTGTGAGCGTGCTTAAGAACAACACCTTTGGAAGTGTTTGAATCCTTAGGAGAATACTAGAATTACTAAACATTCTGAGGAAGGAAGGATTTTCAAGAGTGCATCGACAAAGGAAATGATATTCCTTAAACCTTTCCATAAGGCTAAGGGAGAAGTCATCGAAGAACCGAGACAAGCACAAGGAGTGCGCCGAGAGAGACTATAAGTCCATATTACAAGCTCAAGAGGAAGAGTGAAACTCTACTAGGAGGGAGTCCACTGAAGGATGCAAAGGAGCTAGAAACATTGGAGGTTTTGAAGCCGAGCAAAGTCACAGAAGAGTCTTCGCAAAACTCTACAAGGAGTGCAGAAGGTGTTCGATAAAAACCTAAGTATCAAAAGGAGAATTTGCGCTAAGTGTGTAAAGGAGTCGAGGACTTGTCGAAGTTCTGAAGATAACAAAATCATCCATCAATGAGTAGGAGATAGATGGCAGAAGATCAAGAGGTTCCGGAGAAAGAACTTCAGGAGGTTTGTCGAGAGAAAACAAAGATCTTTGTGAAGTCACGAAGAGAAATTTCAATCTATACTATTGGATCTGGAAGGGTACGTGGTAGAGATCCATGCACTTCAGAGGAAGAATCCTTCAGAGAAAATTCGAGGAGAGAATACTCGAAGAGATGGGAAATATGAGTAATCCTAGTCATCCATTGGGATAGGATGTGGGGCGAGGGATCAACACTTCACTAATACGCAATTCAAGAGAAGAGAGGACTTGCAAAGCTAATTACAGTCGTTGATTGTGAGGAGAACGTGGACCATAGATCTGGTCCCAGAGAATTCATCGATTCAAAAATAGGGGAAAAGGAGTAAGTAGCTCACGAAAGTTCTAAAGTATGGGATCACGACGAGAGATGGCCCATGGTCATAGTCTATGGTCACATCAAGGAGAAATCCTAGCATGGGGACCTAGCAGCGTTGGTGTTCAGAATTGAAAAGCGCTAAGGAGAGGATCTGTGGGTGCTATATAACCTGCACCGAGAAATAAAAGGGCATGTGTCAAGTTAAATTGGTTCCATCAAGAGCCTGATGAACCATTTGATTTGGTGATTCAAACGATCCTAGACTGAGAGGTCAAGTCAACCCTGAAGGTGAGGAGGGGAGGTTGACACCATGTGTCATAGTTGTGATGAAAACTCCCTCTTTTTCATTGATTGCTTGATAAACACCATAAAAATACTCCCTTGCAGTACTAGATGTGGGGATGTTTGTATTGTTGAACGAATTTTAAAAGGAACAAGAAATGCAAATTGTACTAGGACTAGACATGGGAAACAATGACCTGTGAATGAGGCCAACATTGATTTTTTTTCAAATTGTTTCTGTATGCACTGAAATATTACATGGATAGACTATTTGCACGCCTTAACGACATGGGAGGGTTTTTGGACCCAGATTTGACTCACACACCCACTTTTTTCCAACATAAATTCATCATGTAAACCATAAACCCTACTTTTCTTTCAAAGTACACAAATTGGTTGATGCAAGTTTTAATTTTGCATCAATATTTCTTCATTTTTCTTTCAGGTTCTATATTAATGTATATACAATGTACGTGTGTCATAGTTGTGATGAAAAATCCCTCTTTTTCATTGATTGATTAAACAAGACCATAAAAATACTCCCTTGCAGTATTAGATGCGGGGACATGTGTATTCTTGAACGAATTTTAAAAGGAACAAGGAACATAAATTGTACTAGGACTAGACATGGGCAACAGTGACCTATGAATGGGGCCAACGTTGAACTTTTTTCCAACTGTTTATGTATGCACTAAAATTTGACATGGATAGACTATTTGCATTCCTTAATGATATGGGATGGTTTCTAGACTCAAATTTGACTCACACACCCACTCTTTTCCATCATCAATTGATCATGTAAACCATAAACCCTATTTTTCTTTCAAAGTACACAAATTGGTTGATGCAAGTTTTAATTTTTCATCATCCTTTCTGTTATCACTCCAGGAAACTCTCCTAGGCTGTAAGTCGGAGATGCCTGGTAACTAACTCTTTTTTGGGAAATGTTTTCTCAATATTTGATATGGTTTTTGGGTCAAGATGAATATATAAATACTTGATTGTGTTTTCAAGATTGTCTAGAGATACAAAATCTCACAAGGCCTTCTAGCACTGTGGTCAGACAAGGTTTGATTAAATGGGAGAAAGAAAACAGCTATTGAACCAGATTATGCTTCATACCAACAAACACAATGGGTTTAATAACCAAGAAATAACTTATGATTATCAACTAAGACAATTTAATCAGTGAGATGACAGTCACTGCAAATTGAATGAGCATCAACAAAGGACTTCCACTCATAAGATATAAAAGAACAGAGGAGAAAATCTGACACAGAACTGAAGGAAGCTTGC
>JZKD02S0590153.1:171494-195469 GCA_000966675.3 Picea glauca | reverse complement strand
TATGAAAAATAATCGAGCACTAATGTTTGTTTGAAGGCCAGTGGATTTTGTTCTGATGCAAAAATGTTTAGCATAGTCCTCAAAGGCCCACATAATATATGGCATGCATCCATATCAAGTAGAATTTTCTAACTAGATTATAACCATTGGTTGCACAAGGGGCCAATAATGGTTATTATATTTCCATTGAATGTTACAAGGGGCCAATATTCCGAGGTAATTGTTAATGTTATTATTGCACTTCCTTCATAAGCATCAATTTGCAGATTGTCCTAGGAATTATTTTCTCTATACTCTAATAGAGCCTTTATCTAAAAAATTATTGGTGATTCCCCATTCCTCCTACTATGAAAAACCAACCTAGAATTGTTGGAATCCTTCCAAAGTTTAAACCCTTAAAGGGGAAAATTAAAATATAGTAGAAGTGCCAAGTAGTTTATAGCCTTAAGTGCCCACCCTAATAACAAAAATAATACAAGGGTTGACGAAATTGAAGTATTTTCCCAATCACCCCTATATATGAATTAAGATACCAATTAGATGCAAGTCATTTTATTTTCATTTGACTTAGGGGGTTTCACATTTAGGTCAACCATTTTTTTGTTATGTATCTAAATAGAAGCAATTTTCTAGCAAAACCAAGTATTATAGCTAAGCTGATTTTTTTTTTAAAATAAAATCAAGAAAGGCAGCATGGGTACATGGGTACAGGCATACAATGTGCTATCAGAATAGAGACCCCCCCAAAAAATAGGTACACTAGTACAAGAGTATGGCTAATACTACAAAGTACAAACACAAGCATATTTGTTTTCTTGTCTTTTAAGGGATATGACCATCACTCTCCCTCCTCAAAACAATAACATTTCCCAACCTAAGAGGTATATCTTGGTAGTCCTATATATCCTTGGGGGAATCCATCCCCATTTGAGCATACCCGAGATAGGCAAATCCTTGTTTTTCAGTATCCACCCCTTGTATTTGTATACCAATATAACTATGAAATCAAGAAATGATATAAACCTTTTAGAAAAGGTGAAGTAAACTAGACTCTAACTAAGGTTTTAAATAATGGTATGTATCAACAATGTATAAGGTATAATCGATTTCAATAACAATAATCGTGAAAAACTTCCACTTCAATTATTATTAGCTAGAAATTTTAGAAACAAGATAAATTTTACAAACAAACAAATTTAGGTTTTTTTTACAATACTCAATAGTCTTCAAAAATTTCCACTTCAACTATCATCAGCTAGATGAAATTTAGAAACAAACAAATTTAGGTGAATAGACTTCAAGTTTAAACTCTATATTTTTTAGAAACAAACAAATTTAGGTGAAGGGGCTTCAAATTTAAACTCTTTATTTCTTTTTCTTTGCATTATGAAATAAACAAAATAATAAACAATTGTTTGATACAATTACTCTCCACTATTATCTTCAGTATTGCTTGAAGGATTTTTAGTAACGAATGTTATTATTATGTATTTTTCCATCAAAACTAAAGACTTTGATCAGTCTAAAACTTACAATTGGTTCAAGATGCATGATGTGGTGGACAAAAATTGTGTTACTCGAACTGATTAAAGACTTATTGTAAGGATTATAAAATCAAATTGGATTATGCACTAGTGATGAGTCAATGGGTGTATTGTATCCAACTACCCTATTTCTTTCAACAAAAAAAGGAGATTTGGTTACGAGAAACAATCACAAACATAGTTCATTATCACAACTATAGATTTTAGAAATTGTGTCTAATCACTCTATTGAATATATTGCAAGAATTTTGTGTAGACAACATATTATCACAACTGTAGATTTTAGTAATTGTGTGTAATTAGTTTATTGGATATATTCGCAAGAACTTTGTGTATAATGTCTGCCAGCTTTGTAAAAAAAAATTAACGTGTAAAAGTTCTTTGTGTGATGTATACAAGTGAAAAATGATAATTATAGTTTAGTGGTTTCATTATTTTTATAGTAATTATGTTGTAAGGAATTTCACTATGAACCAATTATAAAGTGCCATTAGTCCTATTTTTTATTTTTGAATATCCATGGCCATAAAATCACTTGTCAAGAACATGGAAGTTTTGCATTAATGGTAGTTGTAATGGTGGTGGCGGATTCTAAATTGGGAGACATGAGGAACTCATTTGAGTGATAGTGGGTCTCTCCCATATAAAGACTTTTCCTTTATATTTTTTTTTATTCAATAGTTTCCTTAGTTTATATTATGTTGTACTAATAATATAAAAATTTCAAAACAAGTTATTAATAATGAGACACCAACATTACCACATTCAAACTCTTGTGTTTACATAAGAATATTTCAAAGTGATAGAAACACTATGAATAAGAGCATCAATTTTTTTTTAAATAAATATATGTCGTCGCAAGAGCGATGACTGTAAGGATTATTGCGATGAATTAGCTATACTATCGATGAATAATTTTTGTAGATAGTATAGCTAATTCGTCGCAATAATCCTTATAGTCGTCGCTCTTGTGATGATTCTTTTTCGTCGATAGTATAGCTGATTCGTCAAAAGATTCTTTACCTTGTCACTCTTGCGACAATCTCCCTACCTTTCCGCTCTTGCGACGATATCCCTACCTTGTCTCTCTTGTGGTGATCTCCCTACCTTGTCACTATTACAACGATATCCCTACCTTGTGTCTCTTGCGACGATATCCCTACCTTGTTGATCTTGCGGCGACATCCCTACCTTGTCGCTCTTGCGACAATTTCCCTTCCTTATCGTGCTTGCGACAATTTCCCTACCTTGTCACTCTTGCAGTGATATCCCTTCTTTGTCACTCTTGCGATGATATCCCTTCTTTGTCTCTCGTGCGACACCAACTGTTGGTTGTTGGGCTTGCGACAACTTCCTTGAGTCATCGCTCTTGCAACGTTTTTTCAGGTTCGTTGCACTTTCCACGACACGTGAAGTGACGTTTGGGAGACCCAAGATTCATCACAATATCCATGACATAACGTCAAAAGAGTCGTCATAAAATGACCCAAATTTACTAGTGAACTCATGCTTTCATGGATTTTTCCACATGTACATGCCTTGTTATATTGTCAGTTTGTGTATGTACGCTCCCTTCTCCACTACAGCCCGCATACACCTCAAAAATTAGGGGTTTTTCAATATTTATGAAACTCTGAAACTTTCGTCATCAACCCTCCATGTTAGCTCAGACTTGCGTAAATTCAGATGTGTCAATGAGTACCTACAATAAACTTTACACAATAATAGATATTCAATGTGCTTAATAGGTGCTAATAGGAGAGACTTTCTCTCTTATTTATACTTTTATGTAGCTTCCTCAAGGGGTTACCTTCTAACCAACTTAACCCAACTTCTTTCTTTTAGGGATAACACACTACTAACCACTTGTCCACTTATAACCACTTAATTCGCAATTAGTAAACTCTCCATTTCTAGTTGCAACTAATTTATTTTTAATTATTTTCTTATTGCAACAACTTAACCCATGATTAACTCCTAGTTTCACCCATTATGACTAGTCAACTTATTATAGGAGTTTCTAGAATAAGTTGACTTCTTTGACCTTCTAAGGGCTTCTAGATAAATCAAGAGGGTTCTCCAACTTCACAAGGCCATAAATCTCTAACCATGAGGAGTTATGTGACTTTTCACATATCATCGAAAATGGAATGACATGTATTATCCATCCAGAATAGTCTTACCTGCAAATATACTAATCTCCATACCATTATACATCAAACAACATTAAGTCCCTTAACCATACTGCTGGAGCTACCAGAATTTTCTATCGGACTTGCTTCAAGGGTTGACATCAATGACAACCAACCCAATTAATCAAAAGAGTTTGTATTGCTTTTAGGTTGTTATGGTAACCCATGTATACTTAAGATATTAGAGATTCTCACATTATCCAACCCAAACATGTCTCTCTATGCCCATATCGCGAGCCTAGATTCTATTGGGTCTTCCTTAAGTATGAAAATTGATTCTAGGAGTATTAATTATTGTCATATGTATATCATGATTAATTTTATAAGATAACAATTACTTGTTAAAAAATTAAAAAATTAGAGAAGGTAACATGGATCAGTCGGAGCTGGAAAATTTCACTGTGAAGAAGTTCACTCGAGTAGATATGTAGATATGAACATAAAATGAATCCATTGTGACAACGTTCACTCGAGTAGATATGTGCAGTAGGTTATGCCAGTCTTTGAATTTATGGATTAATTTTATTGGATAGATTACACAACAATCATGATAATTCTATCTTCAACACAATTAATTTTCTAGGCAATGGTTTTCTTCCCATCCCAACAATGGATTTTGGATGGCACAGTCTGGGATATATTCATAGCAAGAATTCTCGCAAGCAGAGTTATAGATAGATCTAGATGCCCTGAACAAATTGATTCCAAGATAATGAACTGACGAATTGAGACCGCCACATATAGACACTAGCCTAATTATTTTGCTGTCAAAATTACTCAACATCCTCAATGCAACATAATTGGCAGGCAATTAGGGGGGAAATTAGAAATCAAAATAAAAATTACAAGATTTATATCTTTAGATTCGTTGATCTCAATGCGCAGAGAAGAATGGACAATGGATGTCTTTTAACTGTTGGATTTAGGTTCTAGATTTTGAATGTAAAAAAATTTTGTTTTTTAAGCATTGGTATAGAAGGAATCAGTCTAGAATCGTATGGCTTCATCACTAATACAACAACATCAATTTAGAGCCATGTGGCTTCAACACTAATACATCAATATCCACAAAGCGTAATATATTTCCATCTCTCCATTGCTATAAAACATTCTCCAAGGATTGATGGTAAGCCCTTAGGGAGATTCTAAATGTTCCATTTGATTTTGAGAAGAGGTCTGATGGCTTAGATTGTTCCCTTTTAAACTTTGACCATCGAGGCAAAATTCATAATTCCATTAGGAAATATTTAAAAATCACATTGGAGCAATTTAAAATATGAATAAAGGCACTTCAAAGATAAAACGCACGGTCCAACAATAATATGTATGACTTGTTTAGGGTGTGTACAGACTCAAAGAGAGTTTTTTTGTTGTGATCACACTTGGCTACAACTTCCATGAAACACTTTCCAAAGAAATAAGCAAGGAAATAACATTCTAACCTCCCCCTGCTCCCATCTCCATCTCTGATTATAAGGGGAAATAAAATTACCCTCAATTATCCACCACCATGATTGAAGAGATGATGAACCAACGAATTAAAATCATGGTGAACACGAACCTGATTTTTTTGGGGGAAAATTACTCAACGACCTCAATGCACCATGACTAGCCGGAAATCAGAGGAAAAATTAGAAATCAGATAAGCAAATTACAACAGTTGTATCCTAACGACCATTGATCGGAATGCTTAGAGTGGAATGGACGGTGGGTGTTCTTTAATTATTTGATTCAAATTCCATTTATGTTGAATGTAAAAACGTTTTTTTGTGTATGCATTGATACCAAAGGAACTAATTTAGAATCCTATCTCTCTAGCACTCAATTCCAAGGATGCATAATACCAAGAGAAAGAAGGTAGATCCCATCCAAAGTTGTGTACATTCCAGTAATGCCTATGGCCTATTCAAGGGTTGTACAGACTCAAGGAGAGTTGGGTTGTTGTGAGTGAAATTGAAAATTACTCAATGGCCTTAATGCACCATTACTGGTTGGAAATCAAAAGAAAATATGGAAATTAAAAGAAACAATTACAACAACTACATGTTGAGAATCATTGATCTCGATGCGTGGGAATGTAACAACATTTTGTTTTGTATGTGAATAATATCATCATCCTAAATATGTGAGGGCATTGCCCCAAAACATATATGGATGTTGGGTATTCCAATGAATTAATCTCAAACAATTGCTTATTGTTCATCCTGCTCAACAACGAACCAAAAATTGATTAATTTTTGTGGCCACAAATTCCTATTATGGATGGCAATGATGAGAACAGCAGCGAGATCTTCATCCACTAGAGATTTCTATTCATTGTAGTGAGTGTGTTTTATTGTGTGTAATTTGTCACCATTAACATAATGAATACATGAGTGAATATGGCTCTAATATATGCACTATGACCCTCCATTCTATTACACACTTGTTGCAACAGAGAACCCCTTATCCCCACCCAAGTGAAAAACTTACAAGCTGAGTATGCCAATTGTTGAACCTGCTCAAAAAAAAATTATCTTTAAAAAGTAAAACTATACATGTGTGAACCAGATTATCAATGGGACTATTAAGTAAAATTAATAATGAAAGTATGAAGCTTAAGGTACTATACTTATCATGTCACTTTATAATGCCACCAGATTATCAATGAGACCATTAAGTAAAATTAATAATGAAAGTATGAAGCTTAAGGTACTATACTTATCATGTCACTTTATAATACCATTTTGCTTCATATAGAATATATTAAACAACTAAAAATGAACTATTGATTGTTAAGTTGTCAATTCATAGTGTTATATTTGTAGTGGATGCCCCATTATTATGGTATGTGTTTGAAAGAGATAAGTTTAAGTGTTTGGATAGTGGATATTTTTCACAAATTCAATTCATAACTTAGGAAAGGGTTATAAACCAATTAATTTTGCAAAAACAATGATCTACTTGTTTTAGAAGTTGAAAATTCTAGGTAATTTATACAAAATCTAGATTTCATACAAAGATCACCAAATGAAAATATTAGTGCTCTAATATTATATTAAATGAATATAGTAACAATTTCATAAGAATATGCAGATAAGAATGCCTCAATATCCTTCAATTCATTGATAGATAGTTCCTAAAAGATTAACAATTTCATATGAAATTGTATATAGGAATGTCTCAATATATTTCAATGCATTGATAGTTGTTTCCTCAAAGATGGACATATGGTTACATGATTTCCTTCTAATATAAATATATGACAATTAGAAAATAAAAAATAATATCATTTTACTCATATAAGTTGTGAAGGTATAACAATTTCTTCCAAATGAATTATAGACCTAAATATTATTGTAAAATTGTTTGTCTAGCATAATGTCTCTTACACCATTCTCCACAAAAGCAAAGAAATATTTTCCATGTGGCCAAATGGACCTACTGAAAACACAATCGAGCTACAATAATAAAGTTTGGTCGGTTTGGATATAGAGGCCAGCAAAGGGGATGGTGGTATTTGAAGCACAAGATATCTTCATGTTTGAAAGGGATTGGTATGTCTTTGTTCTCACTCCTGGTCCCCTTCACCATATCTTTTCATATCATTCGTGGTCTTTCTTAGTACACCCCCCTTCCAATAGTCATGCAACACTTATCCATTTTCTAGTAAATAACAACATTTACATGTTCATTTACCTTTTATACAAAGGTCCATCAAATCAAACATTCACACATATCGAATTTTCCATAGTCTCTTGGCCATTATAGTTATATTTACAAACTAGGGGAAACATGGTGTTACAAGTATTAGGTATTTCCCCTTTGACACTTGGAGATTAGGTTTTTTTTATGCCCTAACAGTTTTTGACCACATAGACTTCTCTTGGATGTCTGATTTTAGAGTTGCTTTGGTTGACTTCACCGAGACGCATTGACAGGATATCATCATCGATAGTGGGGATGATTCTTTGAGGCATTACAACTTATTTTTGCAGGAGTGGAGAATGAAATATAGGCATATGTGTAAAATATTTATGATCAGAGTGGTGCAGCGTCAGCATGATGGGTCCTTTTTGGTGATAGCATGGGACCCTGGGATTTTATGCCTTGACATTTTGGCAGCTAGTATAGATGGGAGATCCAATTGTTACTTTCAAGAGCCTATTCATATGGGGAAGTGGATTGGTTTCCTAGGTGGGATATTCTATGAAGGGTGGGTTGAGTCTTCATAGTATTTGATTTCTCTATTGAACGGTGGCCTTCAGAAGGCCTCTTGTGTTAGTACATTGTAGGAAAATATTGTGGGTGGTAGGTGCTCCACATCTTTCAGATTGGTTTGGGACCCAAGGATCATTATTAGTTTCAGTTTGGTTCAACTTGTTGTTCCTATGGGTGTGAGGGCATTGCTTGACGACAAAAAATCTTTGGCAAGAGAGGATTGTCATGTCCCCATATGTGGGCTTCATTTGGAGATTACTTCGAGGGTTTGTGTCATCCCAAACAAAGGGGTGAGGTTATTACCAATGAGATCAGAGGGTTTGGTGGATTTATATGAGGCCCAACCTATTCCATTTATCATCTTTCATCATTGGGATCACTTTCACACAATTCATTACTGGATCTGTGGCATTCTGACTATTCCCGTAATTTGGGAGTATTATTGAGCATAATTTAATTAAATACACTAAAGGTATTATTTGGATCATATTATTTGAGGGGGAACCTTAATGTAATATCTCGTTGGAGACAAAACGAAAATATCTAAAGGTTGGGATGATGAGAAAGGGGCTTATGATGATAAGAAATGTATTAAAAACAAATTAATCACTTTCCGAAGTTAAAAGGGGGATTAATTAATTATTTAATGTCATAGGGGTGGAAAAGTGACATTGAGTAACTAATACAAGGGGGAATTTAAGTGACTTGATGTTTATAAATTCACTTTAACTTATTAAAATTGTAAAGGGTCCAAAAAGGGTTAATGAAGAGATAAAAGGAAAATGAGGGGCACCCTCTCTCATTATGCATTGGTTATTTTCTAAAATTGATTTGAGAGAGCTCTTGTAGCTTTGGCTCTTGGGAAAAAAACCATAGAGAGTTTTGAATATTGGTTTCGGTGGTGAAACCATTCACCCTAATTGGTCGAAGGGAGGAGATCATCCATATTTCTTCATCATGGTTGAATGTGGCTAAGTTTTCCGTCATTTGGTAGTTGATTGTTGTGTGTAGAGGTCGGTTTATGCTTATGGAGGTTGAATCTACATATTGAAGGAAAATTTATATGTTGGTTGAGTTATTTCACAAAGAGACTGAGTTTCCTCTTGAAGTTGGATCACACATTCTCTTTGGAAGGTCAATTTCTTAGCTTGTGGGTCGAGTTTATCAACTGGGTCGAGTTATTTATATGTTGGTCGAATGTTTGTGTTGGGTGAAGCCTTGGGTCGAGGGGTTGTGTTTATTTTGTGATTGGTGGAGCTTCTACATAGGTTGAGCAAATTTCATTATGGTTGGTAGTGTTATCTTGTTGCTAGTATGAGTATTGAACAGTGGTGACAGAGTTAGTGTTGCAGTGGATGCCTCACTATTTTTTGTTGTTGCTAGCATGAGTTTTCTTGTTGATTGAAGAGATGGGAAAATAGGTGGTTGTGACCCATAGGCTTCCTACCAATTCTAGGTGACTACACTCTCCTTGTTGGGACGTTTTTGTGCCCACGTTCTTGTAACTTTCAGCAGAAGACATACCATGTTTTTCATTCATAATTTTTGCAATATTTACTGATGTTTTTTATTGTACCTTGGCTTCCATAAGTGTTTGATGAAATAAATATCTTGAGTTTACAATGCTGAGACTTCATTGTAATCACAACTGGAATGAATATTTAATATTTTTTCTTGCTATTATATATTTATATTTGGTTCCAAGTATATATTAAAGAGGGAAACAACTATTACTGCATCTCTACATCAATAAACATATAATAACCCTGACAACAAATTATTTGATGAAATGTATGTAGGTGGGAAAACCTCCTCAAAGAGCTACTTAGGAGGTCTTTGTAGGTGGGAAGACCTCCTCGAAGAGCTATTTATTTTTTACCTAGAAATGAATTACAGTCAGGATAGTAGGTGGGAATACCTCCTCAAGAGTTAATGAGGGGATGGGGCAGAGCAACCATCTTTAAGGCTTCCAGAACTAACCATAGAATAGGAATTCAAGTCACATGCAACCTTGATGAGAAAGAAAATATAGGAAGGTGTGGTGGGCAGAGGAAGATCTGTGAAGAGTGGAGAGACGAGAAGCTAAGCTCTCGGGATCAAGGAAAAACTAAGAGGTATGTGTTCTAGTCACAAGAAAGAGCTGAGAAGGTTATGATACAAGTTTATAAACAAGGTTGGTCCTCCTTGCTTCGTATCATGTAAAACATTTCCAAGATCCTGCGGGAGGAGGAGAGTAACCTCCATCCCTACTGTCGTTGAGCCAAAAGAACGGATTATGTTGCAGAGCATTGTGTTCTAGCTCGGGGGTGGCTAGTGGTAAATCTGTTAGGAGTGACTTGGCATATGGTTGGGAGGAAATGGGAACCCCCTTCAGCAGTCGCTTTACGTTATCTGGTTCTGATAAGTATTTTCCCTGTTTTATGTTTTGATATGGAATAGTGGATGAATGCTTGGATTTATACATATGTGTACTTACAAATGACTTCTGTGTGGAATGGTTATGATATGTGTATGCCTCCATCTCTTTGTAAATTTACATTTCTGACTGTTAGTCTGTATGCCCAACTTAGCTCCTGAGGCTTCCCCAAACATAAGTTTGTAAGACGGTCGAGATAGGAGATATCGTGTCGACCTGAAACTTTTCGTCTGAAGAGGATACCTCTTTCAGACCCCTTGTCATGTGATCGGAATTCCAGACCCAAGTCCTTAGCCATTTCATGGTAACTCTCAAGAAGGATAGAGAAGTTGAAGCCATCAAAAAGGGAGGTCTCTTCGTTTGGAAGACGAGCAGACAAGATCCATTGAACAGGACCCATATGACCAATACCCACAAACCTTAGGATAAGCCCAAGGAAGTTATGTCCCCTTGGCTTCGGAGCTCCGGAAATCCAGGACTTCGTAGTATGACCCACCTTACCAAACTTATATTGGACGAAGGTAACCAGGAGACTCAGTTTCCCGTAAAGGTTGACTGACATTAGGTGGTTCCCTAGGTGGTTAGGTGGACCTGCCTGACCAAATAGACCAGGATTCGAAACACCGAAGGTCGGAGACGTGAAGGACTCAAAATCATAGATCGAGGAATCCTTCAGGTCCCTTCCCAGCTATTGATATACCGGGGATGTGTGGCTCTAGCCCCTTTTTGTTCGGAGATTGGGCACTTCGGGATATAAGAGGAGTTGCATCGAAACACTCCCGAACAACGAATCCCTGAGGTAACTAGATCCATATATCTATAAATCTACGTGGTCAGATCTCGACTGTGAGATCTGAGGAATGTTAGAAGCCTGTTAGTTCGGGGGTAATGTGGTGTAGTGACGCCCCCAGGGTGATGTGGACCCCATCTTGATGTGCCATGTGTCACTCATATTCATGTGTGTCACATGCCCTATAGGCCCATTGGAACATAACACATGTGACCGTGACCCCTCCTACGTGTTAGTTCCTGATACGTGTCTGCCTAGCCAACTCGTTTGGAGAAGTGATCAGGACTCCGAGAGTCCAGGACTTTGGGACTCCGAAGGTTCTGGGTTGTAGCATCCTAGAGAGACCGAAACGTTCTGGAAGTTGGAGCCATGTGGTGAGCTTATGGAACTTCAGAGGTTCGGAACTCTAGGCGGTCTCATGCATATATAGTAAATAGGCGTGAAGCGTTAAAGCATCGAAGCACTGAATCCCTCCACAACTGACATAGGAGGAAGAGACTAAGTCCAGTCATGAGATCAGATTGTGGATGCTCTTCCAACATGGAGGAAGGAACTTGGAATAGTACGTGTGAGGTGGATCCATGTGGGCGCCACGTGGCCCTCAACCAATAAATGCCCAGAGAACTTCAGAGATATATATCCGTCGTTTCTGGGCTCGGTTTTGAGCATGGAGACCATGGTTGGAAAAATCTGGACAAGCAGTATGTAGTAGAAATCCTGAATGAAGGATTTGATCACCTAAGGAGAACGAAATTTTGAGGCCCCATCCCTAGGAAAACCACTCAGGGGTTGGGTATGTTACAAATTGGTATCATAGCATGGTTACAACATTTGGCCTACTTGGGCTCATGAACGAGTTGCGTTAAAACCATGTTTAAATAATTTTAAGGGTGACGCCCTGTTAAGTACCTGAATAGATCTAAAAATATAATCACCACAAATATTGAATACACAATATATCTACAGATAAAGATAAAAGAAACCACACTTTATTATTACCAAACCCTTGAGGTAGGGCAACACTATACAATGGATCCTATTATGGAAGGAATCTTCTCCTGTTCACTTGCCTCTTCGAGGGGGCATCCTCCTATTGAGATACCGCTACAAATACAATAATTCTCTTCATGTCCCCTTACATTGCTTGAACCCCTTTATATAGTGCTACCATCACCTAAGAACATTCTAGAGGAAGAATCTTCTAAAAGTAGAACCTTCTAAGAAGTCCTCTTACATTTATTATATTTAACTACCCATTTATTATATCTAACTACCATAGTGGGCCTTATTTAATAACATAGTGGACCTAGTCCACCTTACATTGAATGGCCTCCACTATTATCACTATTGGACCTCTGCCCCCCCACCCTACCTCTCTAGCTACCTTACATTCCATCCCCGTTATGAAAGCGTTTTCCTCAACACTTGATGTACAACCATATACTAGGGTCCCATGGATAAGTGTGGACCATAGTGTTGAAGTAGACTAGAGAAACGGGGTCCCATTGAGAAATGGAAGCCACCATGCCGAAGTAGTCCAACTGTCATTGTAAACCAGGGTCCCATGTCCAATTTCTCATGTGAACCCCACATGGAAGATATCGGCACCCAATAACCAACTGAAAATGATGCTCCAAATACTGGCACCTATCATGTGGATCCAAATAAGAATATCCATCCACATAGTGGGAGATGATCAAAGATGAATCTAGAAGGAACAATATCATTGTAGAATATGCAGGCTGGACATTGGTAACTAGCTCCTGATGTGGGACATTGATGTTCTCTACAGAAGGTGGAGTAGAGTCATCAAATAAAACATGGAAGTGGTTGTCATCCCAGAAATGAAAACTATCCATATACCAATCATCGCAATCAGCCTCAAAATCATACCAAGTATATATTTCTTGATTATATTCATCCCTGAGGTCCACCATAAGAAATCTCTCCTGCATGTTATCCAATGAATATTGAATACTACGAAAACTATCATTGAGACCATCTACAAAGCCATCTAATCTGTCATTCATGTGTCAAACAATTGGGCTTTGAATGCTTCAGTAATCTGTAGAATTTTGTTGAGGGTTTGAGAAGATATAGCCATCTAAGAACCCTATGAAAATTTATGAACTCTATAGTCCTGACGCTGTCATGAAAAAATACAAAAAATAGAACAATAAATTACTGCAGAAAATCGCGGCATTTTCCGGAAAAACCCTGAAAATTCGTTGAATTTAAATGCTCATAACTTCACTTCCCGGACTCTGTTTCGGCTGATTTGTTTTTCTAAATTGGGTGAAATTGTGAGAGGAACTCGGATATGTAATTTGGTTGGGCAAATTCGGCCTCCATATTCTACAGAAAAAAAAAAAAAAAAATTGTGTCGTCGTCTGCAGAAAAAACCCTAAAAAATTGCAGAGTTTAAAACTTTAATATCTTGACTTCCCGGACTCCGTTTCGGACGATTTCATTTTTTAAATTTGGGTGTTTTTATGAGAGGAACTCAGATATATAACATGTTTCTGCAATTTTTTCATAGAAATATATCGAAAATTTCTGGAATGTCGCGGCCCTCTTTCTTCTTCTCCGAAAAAGAAATCTGCAAAAATAAAAAATATTTTCCCACAATATCTGCCAAGGAAAGTGCTCTGATACCACTTCTTAAGAACCAAATACTTTCATATATAAATACCACAAATATTTAGAGAAAAATATAGAAAACCACAAAATTATTATAGAAACCCTTGAGGTAGGGAAACACCATACAATGGATACTATTATGGAAGGGATCCTCTCCTGTTCACTTGCCTCTTCGAGGGGGAATCCTCCTATTGAGCTACTGCTCCAAATACAATAATTCTCCTCATTTCCCCTTACAATGCTTGAACCCCTTTATATAGTGCTACCATCACCTAAGAACATTCTAGAGGAAGAATCTTCTAGAAGTAGAACCTTCTAAGAAGTCCTCTTACATTTATTATATCTAACTACCCATTTATTATATCTTACCATAGTGGGCCTTATTTAATAATATAGTGGACCTAGTCCACCTTACTTTGAATGGCCTCCACTATTATCACTATGGGCCCTCTGGGCCCCCCAACTACCTCTCTAGCTACCTTACACGCCCTACCTTACCTCTTTCCTAAAAAATTTGGTTAAACTCTTACTGAAGAAAAGAATGAAAGATTTATATTGTGTGTGTGTATTTAAGAAATATGAACCATGTGTTGTTCATGAACTAATAGACTATTAGCTAACATCAATAATTTTGTCAGCACTCAAGCAGTCAGTAAATCACGAGAAGCTACAAGAATAAAGGATGGTGATGCGCCATGAGGTGGGGGGTGGCTCCCACAATAGAGATGAAGAGTCTGACAAAAGGAAGGTGGTGGAAACCCCTATGGATCTGGCTGAAAATGTAAGACGCCTCATGGCCGAATTATAGATTTGCAAGGCCGACCACGAGAGATTGATAAAGGAGCAAGAAAAACAAACAGAAATTAATGCAGTCTTGTTGCAGAGCTTATCCGACATATAGAGACAACTGCAGCATGGACTTGCAACCAGTCATGTGGACCGACAACCTACGAAGAGAATTAGAAGTAGACCTGAAATACGAAGATGTGGTCCCATAAGTAGCCACACTAGAAGGAGTACCTCAAAGAAGGTCCAACCTGGAGATAGGGGACACTCATCGGAAGAATCCTATGGAAAGGAATTGACAACTCCGAGGAATATTCTAGTAGAAAAACTAGCTCACATTCTCAAAGGAAAGGTAAGAAATGAAAGCATTCCCAAAATCGTGACCCTGAAGAGTTCAAGAAAGCCAAACCACCCTTTTTCAATGGAGATATTGAAAAGGGGGAAGAGGCAGAAGCTTGACTACTTGTTTTATAGAAGTACTTCGGAGTTCATGACTACTCTGAAAACTTGAAGGCTCGAATAGCCATCTTCAACCTGAATGGAAAGGCTTCCATTTGGTGGGAAGACCTTAAGAATGTGAAAGGGATACATGAAGAGGACTTATCATGGAAACAATTTGAGAAACTCTTCAAGAAGAAGTATCTGTCTGAGAAATACTTTGACGGGAAGACTAAGGATTTCTATGTAATCAAGATGGGACAACTCATCATAGAGGAATATGTTAATAAATTCCTTGAGTTGTTGAGGTATGTGCCCTACATAAAGGATGAAAAGGTAAAAGTGAAATGATTTATCAGTGGGTTACCTTAGACCTATTGGAACAGGATTGATTTTGACAATCCAAAGACCTTAGAAGACACTATTTGGAAGTCGAGGTATTGTTATGAACAACTCGAGAGTAAGACAGAACCTCACAAGGATTTGAAGAAGAAGATAGGTTTTGTATTCAATAAGAAGGTGTTGGCATAGGGAAGATCCGAGGTTCAACGCTTAATAGTGCACCAAAAAAACCCTGATTACCGGCCCTTTCGGAAACACCTATGAAGCAGGCAAAGTCTCACCCAAGGTAGAAGCAGGGGGGGTTACATGACGCATGTTTTTGTAACCAGGATACAACACGAATCTGTGACAAGAGCACTTCACAAAAAAATTTGTTAATTCTTAGGAAGTGAACATGCATTAGTTTATTAACCTCATTAACATAGCAGAGCATTATCAAAGACAAATAAGCGGAGTAACAACAATGATTATGCACCCTGAGCACATAGCACTTAGCACTGTGAGTTATATCTAGCATCCATTTACCCCTTTAACATAAGTAAAGTACTTAAGCAACAAAATATATATCCATTACACATCATAATCAAAGAACTAAGCAAATTTATAACAAAAATAACACTGCACAAAGAAAACCATGAGACACTAGATATATGTGGTTCACCCCAGGGTGGGGCTACATCCACAAACCACTTCGCCTCTTTATTATTTGCCAAAATCTTACATCCAATCACTCTTGTGAACTGAGACACAAATTTGAACTTCACACAAGATAGGATATTTGCACACTAATCCCTAGATCATCCTTCTTTACCTTCCAAAAATAGGTCAAATGGACAAAGCCACAATCTCTTATTACAACACTTAGCACCTTCTAAAAAATCACATTCGTGCATAAAGCCTCAACCACATACATTCCTTTGCACACAGCACTATTGTTTCACACATAACTATTTTTTCTACCCTATATTCCTCTTTATTTATACTTTACAAACCCTAACAATAAGACCTAAACATGGGGAAAACTCATGGGCCGACATCCCATAAACTCATTACAAAACCCTAGAGGACCCCATACTGGGTCCACATAACCCTCAAAATAGGTGAGATCTGTGATCTCAGCTTCGCATGGGTGCTCCTTCTTCGACCAATGTGTCGAAGTCCAAAAGTGGGCCAAAACTGACCAAAGTTTCCCCAAAACTTAGTCGAGGGCCAACATAAGGGGTTCAAATCCTCAAGATTTAAGAACTATAGGAAGGAATCTAGGATAATCCTTCCTACTAGAAGTTTATATCAGAAAAATTACCCCTCCCAGAGTGGAAATAAACCTTTTGGAGAAACCCCAGGAAAGATGAATAACCCAAAGAAGGAACCATTGAAATGTTGGGGTTGTGGAGAAGAAAATATACTGAGGAATTGTCCACACAGATAGCAAAAAATTAGGAGAGTTTACAACATCCAAGAAGCTACCACCATCAATGATGTGGCTAGGAGTATGCCATGGATTTATGCATTTGTGGATAATAAACAAGTCGACCACCAAGCTTCAATGGTGGAGATGGAAGGTATGATCGCCAACCATCTAGTTTCTATTTTAATTGACCCTGGTTCTAATTTGAGTTATGTGGCCCCTCGGACTTTTGATAAGTGTAAACTGCAACTAGTTCGGCATGTTAATCCATGGTTAGTACAACTAGCCACTGGCACCAAAATAAAAGTATCATAGGTCATACCAGCTTTCCAATTCATTATGGATGGATTGCCCACCCAAGATACCCTTAACATACTTCCCCTACGATCTTATGACCTATTGATTGGTATGGATTAGCTAACTGCATATAAAACTAAGTTGGATTGTTACCATAAAAAATTAGAATGTGTAAATGAATAAGCCAGAAAGATAACCCTCCAAGAGATTCATAAGATTGTCTCAGTGAGACGAATACCATCCCTTCAAATGAAAAAGTATTACAGAAAGTGATGTCCTCTATATGAAATACAGGTGTTGGAATATTTTGAGGATGACAGACCGAACCTAGAGGACCACCCCATATTAAGATATTATAGGGATGTGTTCCCATAAGAGGTACCGGGTCTACCTCCGAGAAGAGACATTGACTTCTCAATATAACTTTCACCAGGAGCAGTCCCAGTGTCTAGGATACCCTATAGGATGAGTACACTCGAGCTAACTGAGCTCAAGATATAGCTAAAGGAAATGATGGACAAAGGCTACATAGAGCCCAGTGTGTCCCCATGGGGAGCACCATTCCTGTTTGTGAAGAAGAAATATGCCACACTCCGACTGTGCATAGATTATAGAAAACTCAATAAGACAACCATAAAGAACAAGTACCCCTTACCAAGAATTGATGACTTGTTCGACTAATTAGGGGGTGCTTCCATTTTCGCAAAGATTTACTTAAGGTTTGGGTACCATCAAGTCTGAATCAAGGATTAATACATCCAAAAAAACAACCTTCAGAACTAGATATGGTCACTATGAATTTGTGGTGGTGCCATTTGGATTAACCAATGCACCCACCAGTCTTATGTGCTTGATGAATAATGTACTCAACAAATTCCTAGACAAATTTGTATTGGTTTTCATTGATGATATCCTAATCTACTCCAGGAACAGAGAGGATCATGATTAATATATTATACTTGTACTTCAAGTACTAAGAGAGCATCAGCTCTATGCTAAGTTTATCAAGAGTGACTTTTTTCAAAAGCAAGTCCATTAATTAGGCCATGTCATTTCTAAATAAGGAGTGGTAGTAGACCCTGACAAGATCAGATCTATTATGGAGTGGCCTACCCCAAAGGATGTATACGATATCAGGTCCTTTATGCGCCTAGCAAGATACTATAGAAGGTTCATAAAAGGATTTTCCAAGATTGGTTGTCCAATCACTGCCCTTCAGAAAAAGGGGGTCAAATTCACTTGGACACCAGAATGTGAAGAAATATTTCAGGCACTTAAATACCTACTAACCCACGCACCTGTGTTGAATATTGCAAACCCTGATAACGACTTCCTCGTGTGTACATATTCTTGCAAGGAAGGACTCATAGGAGTCCTTATGCAAGAAGGATGTATAATTTTCTATGAATACAGAAAATCGAATGAGCATGAAATCAATTATGTGATCCATGATCTAGAGTTGGCTGCCATGGTGCATGCTTTAAAAATGTGCAGGCATTACCTCCTGGGTAGGATATTTGTACTTATGACAGACCACTGTGGATTGAGGCACCTGTTTTATCAACCAATACTCAATGCTAGACAGGCTAGGTGGATGGCTCTCCTTAGTGAGTTTGACTTTGAAATCAAACACATCAAAGGAAAGGAAAATAGGGTGGTCGATGCCCTTAGAAAAAGTGTGAAAATGATTCACCTAGAAACGGTGAGCACCTATGAAACGGATGTCAGGGAAGGAGTCAGGAATGCACAAGAAATAGATGCATTATTTAAGACCATGACCTCATACCTAAGGCAAGAGCCTACAGGGATAAAGTATGAAGGCTATCAGATGCTCGATGAATTCTTGTTGACTTACAAAGACATATTGTATATTCCAAGTTGTGACAACTTAAAGAGGTTCATAATGGATGAAGTACACAAGATACCATATACTGGTCAGCTGGGATATTAGAAAATGATCATGGCCACTAGGAAACAATTCTATTGGCCTAGATTGAAAAAGGGCATAGCTAATTATTTAGCTAAGTATCTAGAATGCCAACAAGTTAAGGAAGAACACCGTCACCCAACAGGATTGTTACAACCTCTACCAATTCCCGAATGGAAGTGGGAAACCATCTCCATGGATTTCATCACCAGATTACCAAAATCGGTCAAGCAGAATGATTCCATCATGGTAGTGGTGGAAAAATTGAGAAAGTCTTCTCACTTCGTTCCTGTCAAATCAACTTGCAAGGAAATAGATATTGCCAACATATTCATGAAGGAGATATTCAAACTGCATGGCATGCCTAGGGAGATTGTATCTGACAAAGATACAAAATTCACTTCAATCTTTTGGAAATCCTTGATGGATGATTTTGAGACTAAATTGTTGTTTAGCATAGCATATCACCCTCAAACTGATGGATAGACAGAAAGAGTAAACTAGATATTAGAAGACATGTTAAGGATGCATGTAATGCTTCAACCTAAGAAGTGGGAAGACTACCTGCCATTGGTATAATTCACCTACAACAACGGTTATCAAGAGTCACTGAAGATGAGCTCTTTTGAAGCCCTCTGTGGTAGACCGTGCAAGACTCAAGTCATCTGGAGTAATCCAGTGGATAGAATTATAATAAAACCTGACATGTTGAAAGAAATGGAACAACAAGTGATTCAGATAATGCAAAATCTAAAAATTTATCAGGATAGATAGAAAAGTTACGCCGACAAAAAGAGAACTCCCAGAGAGTTCAAGACAGGAAACCATGTCTATCTCAGAGTTAGGCCCATGAAGAGATCCCTGAGAATGGGAGAATATGCCAAGCTGGCACCTCAGTATTGTGGATCCTTTGAGGTCTTAGATAGAGTGGGACCTATATCCAATAAGCTAGCACTCCCTCCCACAGTAAAGGTACATAATGTTTTCCATGTTTCGTTATTGAAGAAATATGTACATGATTCTAATCATATAATTGAATGGTATGTGATCCAGGTGGAGTCGGAGGGATAATTCATGCGAGAACCTCAATGCATACTAGACAGGAAGGAAACCCCACTCAGGAACTGAACCATTGCACAGGTCAAGGTGCAATGGAAACACTTTGGCCCAAATGAGGCCACGTAGGAAATGGAGGATGCCATGAGACATGCATATCCATTTTTGTTCACTTATGTATATACAGATCATGTTGACAGATAGAACATCGAGGATGATGTTCCTTTAAGGGGGAGGGAATTGTAACACCCTATTTCCCCCAGTTTGTAAATATAACTATAATGGCCAAGATACTATGGCAAATTCAATATGTGTGAATGTTTGATTTGATGGACCTTTGTATAAAAGGTCAATGAATGTAAATGTTGTTATTTACTAAAAAATGGATAAGTGTTGCATGACTACTAGAAGGGGGGTGTACTAAGAAAGACCATGAATTATATGAAAAGAGATGGTGAAGGGGACTAGGAATGGTTCTGTTAACCTTCACCAAACCAGTACCTTACTGGATTTAAATTTCTTAGGACCAGAACAGTCCTCTAACCTAGAAATGAATTACAGTCAAACTGGTAGGTGGGAAGACCTCCTCAAGATTTAATGAGGGGATGGGGAAGAGAACCCATCTGTAAGGATTCCAGACTTGGCCACAGACTGGGAATTTGAGCCACACACAACCTTGCTGAGAAAGTCAAGATAGGAAGGTGTGGTGGGCAGAGGAAGACCTGCAAAGAGTGCAAAGACAAGAAGCTAAGCTCTTGGGTTCAAGGAAGAACTAAGAGATAAGTGGTATGGTCATAGGAAATGGCTGAGAAGGTTATGATACAAGTTGATAAATGAGGTTGGTCATCCTAGCTTGGTATCGTGTAAACCATTTCCAAGATCCTGTGGGAGGAGGAGAGTAACCTCCATCCCTACTATCGTTGAGACAGAAGAAAGGATTTTGTTGCAGAGCATCGTGGTCTAGCTCGGGTGTGGCTAGTGGTAAATCCATTAGGAGTGACTGAGCTTATGGTTGAGAGGAAACATGCACCCCCTTCAGTAGTCGCTTAACGTTATCTAGTTCTGATAAGTATTTTCCCAGTTTTATGTATTGATCTAGAATAGTGGATGAATGCTTAGATTTATACATATGTGTATTTACAAATGACTTTTGTGTGGAATGGTTATGATATGTGTATGCCTCTATCTCTTTGTAAATTTACATTTTTTACTATTAGTAAGTATTCCCAGCTTAGCTCCTGAGGATTCCTGGGACATAATACTGTAAGATGGATGAGATAGAAGATATCGTGTCGACTTGAACCTGTCTGTCTGAAGAGGATACCTCTTCCAGACCCCTTGTCATGCGATCAGAATTCCAGACCCAAGCCCTTAACCATTTCATGGTAAAGCTCAGGAAGGATAGTGAATTTGAAGCCTTGAAAAGGGAATTTCTCTTCGTTTGGAAGATGAGCGGACGACATCCATTCGAGAGGACCCATATGAACAATACCCAAGAACCTTAGGCTAATCCTAAGGAAGCTATGTCCCCTTGGCTTCAGATCTCCAGAAGTCTGAGACTTCGGAGTATGACCCACCTTACCAGACTTATATTGGTTGAAGGTAATCAGAAGACTCGGTTTCCCATAAAGGTTGGCCGGCGTTAGTTGGTTCCCTAGGTGGTTAGGTGGACCTGCATGACCAACTAGATTGGGATCTAAAACCCCAAAAGTCAAAGCCATGAAGGAATCAAAACCGTAGATCGAGGGATCCTTCAGGTCCCTTCCCAACCATTGATATACCTAGGATGCATGGCGCTAGCCCCTTTTTGTTCGAAGATTGGGAACTTCGGGAGATAAGAGGATTTGCATTGCAACACTCCCGAACAACGAATCCTTGAGGTAACCAGAGTCATAGATCTATAAATATACATGGTTGGATATCGATCGTGAGATCCGAGGAATGTTAGAAGCATGTCAGTCTGGGGGTGACGTGGTGTAGTGACGCCCCCAGGGTGACATGGACCCCATTTTGACGTGCCACGTGTGACTCAAATTTCCATGAATCACATTCCCTATAGGCCCATTGGAACGTAACACATGTCACCTTGACCCCTCCTATGTTTCAGTTACTGATACATGTCCACCTAGCCAACTCGGTTGGCGAAGTGACCGGGACTCTGGGATTCCGGGACTGCAGGACTCCGGAGGGTCTAGGATGTAGCATCGTAGAGAGACCGAAATGGTCTAGAATTCAGAGCCACATGGTGAGCTTACAGGTCTTCGGAGTTTCGAAACTCTGGACGGTCTTGTGTGGAGATAGTAAATAGGCATGAAGCGTCGAAGCATTGAAGAACTGAATCCCTCCACAGCTGACATAAGAGGAAGAGAGTAAGTCTAATCATGATATCAGACTGTGGATGGTCTTCCACCATTGAGGAAGGAACTTGGAATAGTACATGTGAGGTGGATCCACATGGGTGCCACATGGCCCTCAACCAATAAATTCCCAAAGAACTTCGGAGAGACATATCCATCGGTTTTGGGCTTAGTTTTGAGCATGGAGACCATGGTTGGAAAACTCTGGATGGGAAGAGTGTAGTAGAAATCCCGAATGAAGGATTTGATCACTTAAGGAGAATGAAATTTTGAGACCCCATCCCTAGGAAAGCCACTCATTTTTCGGGTGTGTTACAATACTCCAACACCCACATGATACTACAATCATCCAGGAATCATCCAAAAAATATCCCAACACATTGTCTGCAAAGTTCCTCCATGCGACCCTCTCTCAAACATGCCTATAAGTGGTAAAGTCACTAGGTTCCCAAACTAGCCTATATGATGTGAAGCACCCTTTTCTCAAAGCATTGTTGTGCAAGGTGCTAACACAAGAACCCACCTGATTTCCCCTGATAATCCAAGAAATCCTAATTTGTAGAAACTTGAACGACTCCTCAAAAGTCCACTCCTACAAGAAACCGATCTTATCCACCCCATGAGTAAACTCTAGAAAGTGAAGATTGGCCATCTCATTTGTATCGACTATCGATCTGTCAAACACTATAATCCTAGGGTCCCAAGATAATCTCCATGAGGAACCATCATGTTGACATTGCACCCCTCTGATCATAATCGTTTGATCACCATGATTAGAATGCGCTCACCTCTCCTGGACCCCCAAGATGAAATACCTAAAAGGATTGAAATCACTATCATGAATCATGTCTCACCAAGGAATCTCAGTTAAGTCAAAATATACCAACCTGCAAATAGAATCGATCATGGGTTTCATGAGGGAAAATCTACCACTCCATGTAGAAAATGTTGGACACACCTACCACACTTAGAGGGGGGGGTGAATGAGTGTGGGGATCTTTTTCCCAAAACTTCCCTCTTACACAAAACTCATTAGTTAGCATTTGAAATTTACTCATTACTCATTTCTTTCATTAATAATCAGTTAGATGTGAATACATATCAACAACATATATCAGCAATATATCATCAACAAATCATCTCCACAAGGAACACAAGATGTATGTACAATTTTTCTTTTTATTATGGACTTCAATCCAGGGGCTTTTCAACAACAACTGAATAGAGTACAACTCTACAAAAGAACCATCTCTATATGCAAGACTCATCTTACATTCTCAACACCAACTGAGATGAGGCAACAATCCTCAACAGATATCAATCTGTACCATAAACAAGAGCATCAACCATCCACCAACCTTTGTCAAACAACCTGTAATCAACTTGTACCATAAACAAGTGCATCCAACCATGTACCAAGTATATACCAATCATGTGTCAACTACTCATCAACAATGACTCATAAACATGTACCAACATCATCAACTATACACCTCATGTATGTGCCAACTCATCAACTGCTTGTCTCAACCATGACTAGTTTTGGATTAGTCAACAACCCTAACTTGAAATAATGATAACT
>JZKD02S0590153.1:63438-78739 GCA_000966675.3 Picea glauca | reverse complement strand
GAGGAACATGATAAGATATAAAGAAGTAACCAACATTGTGGTCAATTGTCCACCACTTAAGCTAGGACACAAAATGGGTTAACATGAACCAAGAATCACAAGATCATGTAAAAATCTATTTATATGTTAATCTTTAGAAGAACACTTATCTCTTCTTCATCCTTGTACTTGTATATGTTTTCAGGTCATTTAGTATCTTATAATATGGGATTTTTAAAGACAACTATTTGCTTGCAACATATATTTTTAAAGAGGATTGGATTTAGGTAGAGGGTTTCATGTTTTGACAATTATATACATATTAGTATTTTTTGGATTTGAATAATTTTACATAATTTTTCTTATTATAAATTCGTATTTTGTAGGTTAGTTTCATCAAGCATGTCGTCGTCCAAATAGTGAATTCTATTATGTTGTACTATACAACAAAAACATTTATATAAGGAATTGGATTCCTTTTAACTTGTCTATTGGTCATTGAATTACAATCCAACCATCTAGAAGAGGAGTTCATAAAGTGAAAACGATATATCTGGAAGATGGTGAATGACACTGGAAGGGCATTGTAAAAGGGTTTAATACGGAAGGAGGGATACAATTGAAGGAGGTGTTTGTGGATCATGTATATGATAAGAAAGAGATGCAAAAGGAGTCCATTTCCAATCAACCAAATTTTCTCCAAATCGTTGCTAATTGTTAGTATTAAGTGTTTTAATTCTTCTATATTTAAATTAGATATATTTTATTCATAAATTATTCACTATATTTTTTATTTCTACTTTAAATGATGATACTTTTGTAGGTTTATGCATCTCCAATTGAGAAGAATGGGAGCTAGTTGAATCTATAACTAGCATATTTGAAGTAGTGCATTAAAAAATGGGTGAATTGATGTACTTAAACAAGGAGCATAAATGGTTAAAGAATGAAGGTATTTTGTTTTAGAAGTACAAATACATACTTCCAATAAAAGGTAAAACTTGTGGAGAACTCCATGAAATTCCATTACCATCATTTCACTCTCATGTGTGGCCAAATACATAACAGGGAGTTCTAAGATCCTTTAGTTATAAGCTATATTTTGAGATACAACTTGGATTGAAGGAAAGTGGGGGTATATGTGTCCATTTAATCATCTTCATGCCATTTTTTGTGTTTCGATATATTTTTAAGAATGAAGATTCTCTCAGATGAACAAACAAAATATATGTGACATCATCACCTTCTGAGGAACTATTATTAAATATGTTCAATTTTGGTTGGGATACAAGAGTCCATGACAAACATGGAGAACAAATAGAATGTAGGGTAAATCATACCAAGATCTCATTTAGGTGAGTTGCTATGTAGCTGCAACTTTTTTAACAATATTATAATAAATCGAAATGCATTAGATGTTAATTGTAGTGATATTCAAAGTAATGTTGCATCTCATGCTACAGGTATTGGATTCCCACACAAGTGTTATATATTTCATTCGAGTTTCATCGATGGAGATATGTTCATATTTTAGGTCAATGGAGCTAAATTCCAATCAAACAAGATGATGACGATGGAGCACATTCTCCTATCATACAAATTGATGTTCTAAAAAATGGGCAGTGCTTTAAATCATTGGCAATGGAAGAAAACTGAACTTTGTTTGATGTGAGACAACAACTTTAGTTAGAAGATGTCAATGATTTTGTATTTTTTCTCAATGTGAAAAATGTCATGTCCCCATTTGTGGGATTCCCTGTTATATAGTTGGAGATGACTTATGGGGTTTGTGTCATCCTGGACAAAGGGGCGAGGTTATGTTACCAATGAGCTCAGAGGGTCTCGTGGATTTATATGAGGCCCAACCTATTCCATTTATCATCTTTCATCATCGGGATCACTTCTACACAATTCATTCTTGGTTCTATGCCATTCCGATGATTCCCGTAATTTGGGACTATTATTGAGAATAATTTAATTAAATAGACTAAAGGTGTTATTTGGACCGTATTATTTGAGGGGGAACCTTTGTGTAATAGCTCGTTGGAGCCGGAAAAAAAATCTCTAAAGGTTGGGATGATGAGAAAGGGACTTCTAGTGACTGTAAATGTCTTAAAAATAAATTAATCACTTTCCAGATTTAAAAGGGGGATTAATCAATTACTTAATTTCAAAGGGGCGGAAAAGTGACATTGAGTAATTAATAAAAAGGGGGATTTTAAGTGACTTGAAGTTTATAAAGTCACTTTAACTTATAAAAAGGGTTAAAATGTCCAAAAAGGGTCAATGAAGAGATACAAGGAAAATGAGGGGCACCCTTTCTCATTATGCATTGGTTATTTTCTAAAATCGAATTGAGAGAGCTCTTGTGGCTTTGGTTCTTGGTATAAAAACCTTAGAGATTTTGGAAGATTGGTTTCAGTGGTGAAACCATCCACCCTAGATGGTCGAAGGGAAGAGATTATCTAGATTTATTCATCGTGCTTCAGTGTGGCTAAGCTTTCCATCATTTGGCCATTGATTGGTGTGTGTAGAGGTTGATTTGTGCTTATAGAGGGTGAATCTACCTATTGAGGGATATTTTCTATGTTGGATGAGTTAGTTCAATAAGAGTATGAGTTTCTTCTTGAAGTTGGGTCATACATTCTCTTTGGAGAGTCGATTTCTTACCTTGTGGGTCAAGTTTATCCGTTGGGTCGAGTTCTTTATCTGCTTGTTGACTTTTGTGTTGGGTGAAGCCTTGGGTCAAGGGGTTGATTTTATTTGGTGATTGGTGGAGCTCCTACATAGGTTGACCAAATTTCCTTATGGTTGGAAACATTCTCTTGTTGTTGGCATGAGTATTGAACAATGAGGACATAGTGAGTGTTGGTGTGGACGCCTCATTAGTTTTCATTTTTGCTAGCATGGGTTGGCTTGTTGACCGAAGAGATGGGAAAATAGGTTGTTGTCACCTACAGGAAGCCTTCCAATTCTGGGTGACTACACTCTCCTTGCTAGGACGATTTTGTTCCCACAATCTTGTAACCTTCAACAAAAGACATACTGGGTTTTGCATTCGTAATTGCTACACTATTTATTGATGTTTTTTAATTGTACCTTGGATTCCATAAGTGTTTGTTGCAATAAATATCTTGGGTTTACAATGCTGGGAATTCATTATAATCACAGTCGGAATAAATACTTGATATTTTTTTTTCTTGATTTTATATATTTATATTTGGTGCCAAGTATATATTAAATAGGGATGTAATTGTTACTACATCTCTACATCAGTAAACATCTAATAGCCTTGACACCAAATTGTTTGACGAAATGTCTATACTACAACCTGAGTAAACTTTCAAGAAATTTTTAAAAGGGAATATTACAGTGGTATCAAAGCTTGTGATCCTCCCAACCTGTGAGGGTATAAAAGATTGTCTATAAAAATCCATCAAAA
Organism: Picea glauca; assembly: GCA_000966675.3. Taxonomy (NCBI): domain Eukaryota; kingdom Viridiplantae; phylum Streptophyta; class Pinopsida; order Pinales; family Pinaceae; genus Picea; species Picea glauca. Next base: position 75,318 of record JZKD02S0590153.1, on the reverse strand, counting down.
AAATGAAGGGAACAATGGGGCTAGTGGTTCAAAGGGGCAACAAACAAGACAACAAGAGCAAGATGAGGAGTTTACATATTGTTTGACGGAATATATGATGCTTAGTGAGGCATTTCATGCAACTATGTCATTCATGGATTTTTTCACCATCAAACATCTTGAGTGGTATGAACCCCAAGTATAAGTGGACAAAAAGGTGAAGGTTCCAAGGAAAAAGGTACTAGTTTCTAAAGATTTTGATACTTCTAAAAATGAGGAAAATGTTGACTCTTCATTTGCTTCTTCTCTTGCAAATGAGCACATGGACGTTGATGAGGCCTTAGAACTTGAGACCACAAAGAATATTTGGGCAGACAAGGAAGAAGGTAAAACTGATACAGTTTTATTCCAATAGAGGGACACTATGAATTAGGATGAAGAAGAACGAATTAATGTCACTGTGATTTAGGATGAAGAAGAAGCAAATGTTGGTGATGGTATGGGGGAAACAAGTCTCTTTGATGTTAACTTAGAGACCATCTTTGATAGGCCTTGTGGAGAGAAGAGTTTCCCTGATGAAGTGGTGCTTGATCATGATGCTATCTCCTCTTTTGAATATTGCATGGTATCATCTAGTGAGCCAATTTTTTTTTATGAGGGTGGTGTTCTTACCATGAAAACAAAAATAGAAAATCAATGGTGGGGAAGCCCATGCAACTATGATGAATATGAAGAAATTCCTTTTGTAGCACAAGACTTGAAGGATCAATTATTGGTCACATAGGAGAAAATTGTACAAGTGTTGACAAGGGAAGATGATGCTCATGAGTTTAATGAAGGTCTTATGTGGAAAACCAAGATGGAGGATAGAAAAAAATGAGTTGTAGGTGGAGTCACTAGTGATCAATTGAAGATAATGAAAGAAGCACTAGAGCAGATGAATTCATATTACTTGCAACTATTCATGGATAGGGACCTTTCTCTCATGTTCGCTGAAGAAAAGGAACGATATGTTGAGGAGATTTGTTACCAGTTGAGTTTGGAATGCTCTTCATCACTTAAAAAAAATACTCCATCATCTTTGGAAACTGTGACACATGAGGGTGTGAGTGGCACTCATGATTTGAGGGAGGAGCCTCTTGTGACAATTCTACATGAGGATCATTAAGAGTTGTAGGTACTTGAGGAGAGTCATGACTCAGAGGGTTTTGATTATGCTCATGTTTTTACATTATGAAGATCATAAACCATTTCTTTTGGAGATCCCATTAAGGGCTCAAGGGTTATCTATGGAGGAGATAAATGAGCACATTCCTTGTGGACTAGCTAGTAAGTAAGTATATGCATCCAAGTATTGGGTGGACAGGTATATGAAAAAAATGGGTACACTATGGGATACAGGTTCATGTGACACCAATAGAGTGATGAATACAGTAGCTCCTACAAGATACATGATGCTATAGGATGATACAGTGATAGGAAATGGTACATAAGGGAATTCATTGGCGCACAATAATGGACAATGGAGTTTTGGGGCATTTCTTCCAGGGGCACCTCCTGATAGAGTCCTCAAGCATACCATTGAGTTGAGGTTACCCAATATCGGTGAGTGGATGGGTGAGCCTCAGGGAGAAACATATCCCTTGATGATTGATATTCATCTGGGATATCATCAGATGAGGGCCAAGGAGAAGGATACTCACAGGTCTTCTTCCAGACTTCATTATGATTTCTTGGTCATGCCCTTAGGGTTGACCAACACACTAGTCATTTTCCAGTCTTGTAGGTAGTGAAAGAGGCATCTATTTTTGTTATTTGATTTCTTCATGGTATACAACAGGACAAGAGAGGATCATTGGAGAAAGTTGGATGAGACAGGGGGCATTGTTCCCATGAAAAAGGTTTTTCATTTGGACCATGTGATTAGTGCCCAGAGTGCATAGGAGGAGATCCAGACTCTATTGGATCGACTCATAGATTTTTTTCATGCATTGGGAGATGTGGACTTTCAATTTGGTGGTGGGATCCTGGAATTCTTTAAAGTGATAAAATGATTTAGATGATGAGGATGATCGATAGGGTCATGCCAATGATTGGTTTGTGTCATTATGGGGATGTTGTGAGAGGAGTTGTTGAGCTTTGTTCTACATGGAGAGGTAGATTTTCCCTCATGACACCCATGATCGAGTCTATCTACAGGTTGGTATATTTTGACTTAACTGAGATTCCTTGGTGAGACATGATTCATGATAGTGATTTCACTCCTTTCAGGGATTTCATCTTGGGGGTCCAGGAGAGGTAAGCACAATCTAATCATGGTGATCAAACAATTATGATCAGAGGGGTGCAATGTCAACATGATGGTTCCTCATGGAGATTATCTTGGGACCCTAGGATTATAGTGTTTGACAACTCGATACTTGATACAAATGAGATGGACAACCTTCGCTTTCTGGAGTTTACTCCTGGGTTGGATAAGATCGATTTCTTGGAGGAGTGGCTTTCTGAGGTGTCGTTCGAGTTTCTACAAATTAGGATTGCTTGGATTATCAAGGGAAATCCGGTGGGTTCTTGTGTTAGCACCTTCCAGAACAATGCTTTCAGAAAAGGGTGCTTCACATCATATAGGCTAGTTTGGGAACCTAGTGACTTTACCACTTATAGGCATGTTTGAGAGAGGTTCGCATGGAGGAACTTTGTGGACAATGTGTTGGGATATTTTTTGGATGATTCCTGGATGATTGTAGTAGGATGTGGGTGCTGGAGTATTGTAACACACCCGACAAATGAGTGGATTTCTTAGGGATGGGGCCTCAAAATTTCATTCTCCTTAAGTGATCAAATCCTTCATTTGGGATTTCTACTACACTCTGCCCGTCCAGAGTTTTCCAACCATGGTCTCCATGCTCAAAACCGAGCCCAAAACCGATGGATATGTCTCTCCGAAGTTCTTTGGGCATTTATTGGTTGAGGGCCACGTGGCACCCGTGTGGATCCACCTCACACGTATTATTCCAAGTTCCTTACTTAATGGTGGAAGACCATCCACAACCCAATATCATGATTGGACTTACTCTCTTCCTCCTATGTTAGCTATGGATGGATTTAGTGCTTCAGTGCTTCGACGCTTCATGCCTATTTACTATCTACACACAAGATTACTTGGAGTTCTGAAACTCCGAAGACCTGTAAGCTCACCATGTGGCTCTGAATTCCAGACCATTTCGGTCTCTCTATGATGCTACATCCCAGACCCTCTGGAGTCCTGAAGTCCTAGAATCCTGGAGTCCTGGTCACTTCGGCAACTGAGTTGGCTAGGCAGACACATATCAGGAACTAAAACATAGGAGGGGTCAAGGCGACACGTGTTACGTTCCAATGTGTCTATAGGGAATGTGATGCACACAAATCTGAGTCACACGTGGCACGTCAAACTGGGTTCCATGTCACCCTGGGGGCGTCACTGCACAACATCACCCCTGGACTGACATGCTTCTAACATTCCTCAGATCTCACGATCGATATCCAACCATGTAGATTTATAGATCTACGAATCTGGTTACCTCGGGGATTCGTTGTTCGGGAGTGTTGCAATGCAAATCCTCTTATCTCCCGAAGTGCCCAATCTTCGAACAAAAAGGGGCTAGCACCACGCATCCCAGGTATATCAATGGTTGGGAAGGGAACTGAAGAATCCCTCGATCTATGGTTTTGATTCCTTCGTGGCTTCGACCTTCGGGGTTTCATATCCCGATCTAGTTGGTCATGCAGGTCCACCTAACCACCTGGGGAACCGACTAACGCCGGTCAACCTTTATGGGAAACCGAGTCTCCCGATTACCTTCGACCAGTATAAGGCTGGTAAGGTGGGTCATACTCCGAAGTCCCGGACTTCTGGAGCTATGAAGCCAAGGGGACATAACTTCCTTAGGATTAGACTAAGGTTCTTAGGTATTGTTCATATGGGTACTCTCGAATGGATGTCATCCGCTCGTCTTCCAAACGAAGAGAAATCCCCTTTTCAAGGCTTCAAATTTGCGATCCTTCCTGAGATTTACCATGAAATGGTTAAGGGCTTGGGTATGGAATTCTGGTTGCATGAAAAGGGGTTTGGAAGAGGCATCCTCTTTAGATAGACAGGTTCAGGTCGACACAATATCTCCTATCTCGATCGTCTTATAGGATTATGTCCCAAGATTCCTTAGGAGCTAAGCTGGGAATACTTACTAACAATAAAAAATTTAAATTTACAAAGAGATAGAGGCATACACATATCATAACCATTCAACACAAAATTCATTTTTAAATACACGTATATATAAATCCAAGCATTCATCCACTATTCCAGATCAATACATAAAACTGAGAAAATACGTATCCAAACTAGATAACGTGAAGCGACTACTGAAGGGGGTCAATGTTTCCTCCCAACCATAGGCCCAGTCATTCCTAATGGATTTACCAATATCCACACCCGGGCTAGACCACGATGCTTTGCAACATAATCCTTTTTTATGGCTAAGAGATAGTAGGGATGGAGGTTACTCTCCTCCTCCCACAGGATCTTGGAAATGGTTTACATGATACCAAGCAAGGAGGACCAACCTCATTTATAAACTTGTGTCATAACCTTCTCAGCCATTTCCTATGACCAGAACACTTATCTCTTAGTTCTTCCTTGAACCCGAGAGCTTAGCTTCTCGTCTCTGCACTCTTCGCAGGTATTCCTCTGCCCACCGCACCTTCCTATCTTGACTTTCTCAACAAGGTTGTGTGTGGCTCGAATTCCCATTCCGTGGCTAGGTCTGGAATCCTTACAGATGGGTGCTTTGCCCCATCCTCTCATTAAATCTTGAGGAGGTCTTCCCACCTACCAGCCTGACTGTAATTCATTTCTGGGTTAGAGGACTGTTCTGGTCCTAAGCAATTTAAATCCAGTAAGGTACTGGTTTGGTGAAGGTTAACGCAACCATTCCTGGTCCCCTTCACCATCTCTTTTCATAGAATTCATGGTATTTACTAGTACACACCCCTTCCAATAGTCATGCAACACTTATCCATTTTCTAGTAACTAACAACATTTACATTCATTAACCTTTTATACAAAGGTCCATCAAATCAAACATTCACACATATTGGATTTTCCATAGTCTCTTGGCCATTATAGTTATATTTAAAAATGGGGGAAATAGGGTGTTACAATTCCCTCCCCCTTAAAGGAACATCGTCCTCGATGTTTTATCTGTCAACATGCTTTGTATATACATAAGTGAAAAAAAATGGATATGCATGTCTCATGGCATCCTCCATTTCCTACGTGGTCTCATCTGGGCCAAAGTGTTTCCATTTCACCTTGACCTGTGCAATGGTTAGTTCTCGAGTGGGGTTTCCTTCCTATCTAGTATTCATTGAGGTTTTGGCATGAATGATCCCTCCGGCTCCACCTGGATCACATACCAATCAATTATACGATTAGAATCATGTACATATTTCTTCAATAATGAAACATGGAAAACATTATGTGCCTTTTGATGCAGGAGCATCGTACGTAGCCAACCAAGAAAGCATAAAGGCGGAAGATAGTTGGAAAAGCACCAATGCACATTTTGAAATGTTTTAATATTAATGAATGGACATTAATATAGTAGCTAAGGGAAGCGTACTTACATTTATATCTAGATGTTGTAAACAGATCTTGAGCGTTGCTCTCATTTGTCGAAGGTAGAGGCATTTATGCGTAGTGAATGCAAGTAGGTAGATTTAATTTAATAGATTAGACAGTTTAGAAGCGTAGGAGGGAAAACAGATATAGACACCCTCACCCTTGTATCATTGTAATTTTTTTAGGATCATCATTCATAATTCATAATCCATAGAGCTGTAGTAGAGAGCTATAGAGAAGAACCCATGTACATGAGCACTTGAGTTAATATATGAAACTTTGACCCAATTTTCATGGTGTTAGGATGCTTACTGTTTACATTAGTTAAATGGTATGTTTACAGTTGTTTTGTTTCTTTGTTATGCATTTATTTCAATGCTGCATTGTGTGTATGATTTCATGGTGAATGTATGAAGTCTGAGAGAGGAGAAGAATGAGTTTCAATTATTTCTCTCCTTGAGAATTCCTGCAAGGACTGCAGTGAACGTTCGTAAGGTGTGTGTTGACGAGGTTCTGAGTTTTATCTCAGAAAGATCGGAGAGATATCGTTGTTCTCATACCAATTGAAGTGTAGGTGAAGCACAGAGCCGTGCAAGGTGTGCGCAGGCCAATTGAAGCCTGGGATTTTATAAATCCAGAAAGAATATTGAGATATTTCTGTTGCAAAGAGTGCACAGGGTCGGAGACTCAAATAACCAGAGGTTATTTGAATATTTTCCATAAGGAGTGCGAGCAGGGATCCTTTTGGGAAGATTGAGTTTACAAGTGAAAGCTCAGGAAGGATAACACCTTTGAAGTGTTCAAAGGGAGACGGAGATCGCAATCATCTCATAGAAGTCAAGTTCAGGAGGGAGAACACTGAGTCGTTTGGGCATAAGTCATCGAGGAGTGCATCTGGTGGTCAGAGTTCTCCGTGGAGAACTCGCGAAATCGCGAGGAACGTAGGATCCATAGGAGATGTAAGGTGGTTAGGAGTTGGATGAATCCGCCACCCTGACATCAAGAGTCAACGTGAACTGTTGATCGTGGTCAGTTTGAGACGACAGATCATTTTGGCATTTCGGGGTTCGATATTTCGGCAATTCAGATGACAAGGAGCTAGGGCACTTTGCATTGAAAACCCTGAAGTTGTGAAATGCGACTTGTCTTTGGAGTAGGACTATGGTCACGGAGGAAGCAATAACATGGACCGATATTTGGCTAGAGGCTAATAGTTGTTGAGTCCATTTCAACATTTTGGCATTTCAGAGTTCGAGAAGTAGTGGAGGCTGTGATTTTGGAATCGAGAGTTTCAAACTCCCGGTACGCGGAATCCCAAAAAGGTCGCTATTTCAGAATTTGGGAATTGGCATGACAAGTGATTTGGGGTCGAGAGTTTCAAACTCTTAGTAAATGAAATCCCGAAAGGCCATCGATCTCTCCAAAGGAGAAATTTCAGAATTCGGGGAATCATAAGGGAAGAGGAATGATTGTTGGTTGTTCACTCAAGTCCCGAAAAGCCGAAATTAGTGGGAAACAAGTGGCATGTGCTCGTCACGTTGGAGTGGTCAACCTTCATTGACAATTCACATTTCAGCATTTTCCAAGAGCTTTGGAAATACATCGGGACTCTCCAACTCCCGAAACTTGAAGTCCTTTATGGATTAAACAAAGGGTTTGATTAACCCTTGGCGTGGTTTTAGTGAAGATCCTGCTGGATCTCGGCCTGAGGGTTGGGGGGTCTGCACTAGTTGTGGTATCAGAGCACAGAACAAATTCATTGCTTTCTATAGCAGAGAGAAAAGAGGAAAATTTTATAGTCATGCCGCCGAGAAGAAGAGACAGGCAAATGCCTGATCTAGCAGTGGAAAGAGAAATGCATGAGTTACATTCCAGACTTGATGCTATGAAGACAACATAGAGGTGCACAGTCGACGCTAGGGATATCAACGAGGCTGAAAGTGAAAATGAAGCTGGAAACAAAGGAGAAGAAGTTGCAGTCAAAGATGCTGCAGAAGAATGCCTATTCAGGGCTATTGCAAGGATAGGTGCTAGGGAAAAAATGGACATTCCAGTGTATGAAGGAAACTTAGATGTTGAAGAACTTCTAGAGTGTATTAGAGCTATAGAAAAATACTTCGACTATGAGGATGTTGAGGAAGACAAGAAAGTAAAACATGCCGTTACTAGACTCAAAGGGAATGCAACGCTGTGGTGGGATGAACTTGTTGGCAAATATTTAACAGACAACGAATGACTTAAGTACAAGAAGAATGTACAGAGGATTGTTGGCATGTTTTACAGGCAGCATATACTTGTCATTGATGGCAAGTATAGTAGTGATAATGGCTTGAGTACAACAACGATGATCAGCGGTGTAGTGATAATCGGGGAAGAGAAACAACTTTGTTCGTTGGATCTCTTTCTGAATTCCCGATGGCCGTCAGATCTGAATAAGAGCATGCTGAAGAGGTAGGCCCTTAAGGTTTGAGAAGCATTTCTGTTTGTTGGATCCCCTTCAAATTCCCGATAGAATGAGGGTCGTCAGATCTGAATGTAGACAAGAAGAGTGCACTGAAGAGGAGGACAGATCTCAGACGTTAGATCCAAGCACAGGACCTGACCATCGTTGGATCAAGGAGAACCTGCACTCTTTTTAAAGTACAAGGAGAAGTGGGCGTACAAAATCCCAAAAGAAGAAGGACCATCCATCATCAGGAAGGACATGTGGGGAAAGATCGTTAGTTCGCTGACTGGAGAGTCAAAGGAACGATGTTCCCTAACCTCTCGAAATCACGATATGTGAAATCGTGATTTAATTTGAGCCGTCAGATTAAGGTTGAATCTGGACCGTTGATTCTAGTCCATATCGGAGTTTCGCGAATCGCGACATGGAGAGCGAAAAGGAACAATGCAACAAGAATTACAAAATCGCGATATGAGAAATCACGATTTAATTGCAGCCATTGAATCAAGATCAGATCTGGACCGTTGATCCAACTCCATATTGGAGTTTCGCGAATCGCGACATGGAGAGACAAGAAAACAATGCAACAAGAATGCCGAAATCGCGATTCAATCACAACCGTTGAATCAAGATCATATCTGGACCGTTGATCCAACTCCATATCGGAGTTTCGGGAATCGAGACATGGAGAGGGAAAAGGAACAATGCAACAAGAATTCTGAAATCGCGATATGCGAAATCACGATTTAATCGTAGCCATTGAATCAAGATTGAATCTGGACCGTTGATCCAAGTCCATTTCGGGGTTTCGAGGATCGAGTGTTGGAGATGTCAAACAATATTAACATCAAGAATCCCGATATCGCGATATGTAAAATCGCGACGTAATTGCAACCGTCAAATCAAGCTGTGATCTGGACCGTTGATCCAACTTCTTTAAAGAGTCTCGTGGATCGGGATTTGTAAGTGACAAGAACATTGAATATCAGGAATGTCGAAATCACGATGTGTGAAATCTTGACTGAATCTGAACCGTCAGGTCAAGATGTGATCTGGACCGTTGATCTGAATTCTTTACGAAGTGTCATGGATCGGGATTTGTAAGTGACAAGAACATTGAACATCATGAATGTCGAAATTGCGATATGCGAAATCGCAGAATGATCTGAACCGTCAGATCAAGTGTTGATCGGAGGGTTACTTTTCTCTCTCACAGTTAACTCCTCAGTTTCGAATCTGTTAGCGAAACAGACTCATGATTGTCGATTAGTTGGCATTTCATTTGCTGAGACATTTGTCTTCCTTTTGCCTAAGGATATGGGAAGTGAAACCACTGTGAGTGTGCATAAAATAAAATGAGATAGACTGTATGAGGTCAGTTGTTCAGTATGAAAAATGAATGAAATGGTAAGAAAGGAAAAAACATAGAATGTGCTGTGTGAGATTGTAAATATGCACAGTGTGAGATGAAACTCAGAGAAGAGTAACAAATGATGAAGAGAAGCAAAAGAAGAGCAGAATGACAGAACAAGTTGATGCAGAGCAGACCTACTAAACAAACAAAGGAAGAGAAGAATAGCAGAACAGTTAGTAGAAGACTAGATTTACAGAACAAAGAAAGATTGGTAAGAATTGATTTATCTGCGTAGTTGACTGCTTATCTATTCATTCATATCTTAGGGAGGTTGGTTGGTGCTCGGGAGGACTGTTGTCCTCAGAGGTTCAAGTGGGAGCTTGAACACAGGAAGTTGTAGCTTCCATCTGGTTGCAGCCAGAGAAACCAGGGTGGTAGGGTGGTGCAAGGGAGAACAAGTGTTCTCTGTTATATAGGTTGGAGCCTGTGTAACTGGAAGTTGGTGCTTCCATCCAGTTGGTGTTGAAACATTAAGGGAGTTGGTGCTTCCTTCTAGTGGGTGCTAGAGAAACCAGAGAGTTGGTACTCTCAAACAAGTTACAGCTTGTCAAATCGAGGCAGCAACCTCACATTGAGTTGGTGCTCAATTATAGATGATGTACAGAACTTAAAAGACCGCCTATCATTTCAAAGAAGAAGAGGTTTTCTCCCTTTATGGGTTTCCTCGTGAAAAATTTGTCTTTGTGTATACCTTATGTGTGACTGATGCTCTTTATTTTTATTGTCCATATGTTTTATATTGTCGATGATCACCTGAAGAAAGATTAATAATGTTTTAATAGACTTAATATTGTTTAAGCTCAATTTCAACTGATTCCCCCCCCCCCCCCCCTCTCAGTTATCTTAGTAATTTCAACAATTGGTATCAGAGCCGGTTCCTTTTATTCAAAGGCAGATCTGTAAGCTTAAGCATGACAAGTCATGAAGGGACTTCAGCCTCTAAGCCCCCTCTGTTTGATGGAACAAATTTTTCCTTCTGGAAGATTAGAATGAGAACATACTTAATGGCCTTGGGTGCTGATGTTTGGGATGTAGTAAAGACTGGATATACAAATCCTGTTGTGCTAGCCTCCAAGGATGATAAGTTAGAGTTTATTTTTAATGCTAAGGGGATGAATGATATCTTGAATGGACTTGTTGAAGCTGATTTTGTAAAGGTGATGCATCTTGATACTGCCAAAGCAATGTGGGATAAACTTATTAGCAATTATGAAGGAAATGAGAAAGTAAAAGATGCCAAACTTCAAACATACAGATTGAAATTTGAACAACTAAATATGAATGAAGATGAAACAATTAGCAAGTAATTTTTAAGAGTTGAAGAACTTGTAAATTCCATGAAGGGTCTTGGTGAGAAGTTTGATGACTCACTCTTAGTTCAGAAGATTTTAAGATCTCTGCCTGATAAATTTAATCCAAAAGTCTTTTCTATAGAAGAATTAAATGATCTTAAAACTCTGTCCATTGATCAACTACGAGGAACTCTAACTACATATGAAATGAGAATTAACAAAGATAAATCCAGTACTAGAGAAACATCTTTTAAAGAAGACAATAATATTGATTTAGAATTAGATGATATTGAGGCAAAATTTGCGAGAAGGTTAAAGAAAGGATCAGAAAAATATCAAGGGAAGTTTCCCTTCAAATTCTTTAACTGTGGTAAGATAGGTCACTTTGAATCTAAGTGTCCCCATCAGAAAAAGGATCAGAAGTCTGATGATGAAAATAAGTACAAATACAAGAAATATAATAAGTAGAATAGTTTGGTTGCAAATAATGACAATTCCTCAGAAGACACCGATAGTGACTCATCCTGTGAAGATAAGGCAAATGACTTCATGCTTATGGCTAAGGAGGATTATGATAATAAAAACACAACAGTGATGATAATGATAAAGAAGCTGTGGTTGATTTGGAAGGAGAATTGATCAGTGCACTGGAAGAAATTGATAGACTCATAACTAAGAACAGAAAGCAAAAACAATTGTTGACACAGTTCGAGAAAGACAGTAAAAAACCTGATAAAAACTTTGCTCTGCTGAAAGTGGAATTAGAAGAGGCAAAGAAAATAGAAGACATACTGAAACAAAAATTGTCAGAGAATAAAGTCAGGTGTGAAGCCTTAGAAGAAGAGATAGTAAAAACTAGAAAAGAAATGGAGAAATTTAAAGGATTGTATCATCAAAATCTACCAAGTATTAAATCCTCAGAAGAATTAACTTCCATTCTAAATCAGTAAAGAAATTCAAAGTTGAAAGCTAGATTGGGATATGAAGAAGGATCAAGTAGTGATCATCCAAGAAATACAGAATCTATCAAGTTTGTCAAATCCTCAAACATTGACAACAGTCACTCTGCAGAAACAAAGAAGGAAAA
>JZKD02S0590153.1:48198-60383 GCA_000966675.3 Picea glauca | reverse complement strand
ATTGATGTCAAAGGGGGAGAAAAGAGTTCGGGAGGAGAGTCGAGTCCGAATACATGCGGGTGCTTGTATTTCCATCAATGCCAAAGGGGGAGATTGTTGGCAAATATTTAACAGACAACGAATGGAATAAGTACATGAAGAATGTATAGAGGATTGTTGGCATGTTTTACAGGCAACATATACTTGTCATTGATGGCAAGTACAGTAGTGATGATGGCTTGAGTACAACAACAATGATCAACGGTGCAGTGATAATCGGGGAAGAGCAACAACTGTGTTCATTGGATCTCTTTCTGAATTCCCGATGGCCGTCAGATCTGAATAAGAGCATGCTGAAGAGGTAGGCCCGTAAGGTTTGAGAATCATTTCTGTTCGTTGGATCCCCTTCAAATTCCCTATAGAATGAGGGTCGTCAGATTTGAATGTAGACAAGAAGAGCACACTGAAGAGGAGGACATATCTCAGACGTTAGATCCAAGCGCAGGACCCAACCATCGTTGGATCAAGGAGAACCTGCACGCTTTTTAAAGTAAAAGGAGAAGTGGGCGTACAAAATCCCAAAAGAAGGAGGACCATCCATCATCAGGCAGGACACGTGGGGAAAGATCATCAGTTTGCTGACTGGAGAGTCAAAGGAACGATGTTCCCTAACCTCTCGAAATTGCGATATGCGAAATCGCGATTTAAGCTAAGCCGTCAGATTAAGGTTCAATCTGGACCATTGATTCCAGTCCATATCGAAGTTTCACGAATCAAGACATGGAGAGGGAAAAGGAACAATGCAACAAGAATTATGAAATCACGATTTAATCGTAGCCATTGAATCAAGATCAGATCTGGACCATTGATCCAACTCCATATCGGAGTTTCACGAATCACAAAATGGAGAGACAAGAAAACAATGCAACAAGAATGCCGAAATCACGATATGCGAAATCGCGATTGAATCGCAACCGTTGAATCAAGATTAGATCTGGACCATTGATCCAACTCCATATCGGAGTTTCGGGAATCGTGACATGGAGAGGGAAAAGGAACAATGCAACAAGAATTCTGAAATCGCAATTTAATTGCAGCTATTGAATCAAGATTGAATCTGGACCGTTGATCCAAGTCCATTTCGGGGTTTTGAGGATCGAGTGTTGGAGATGTCAAAGAATATTAACATCAAGAATCCTGATATCGCGATATGCGAAATTGTGATGTAATTGCAACCGTCAGATCAAGCTGTGATCTGGACCGTTGATTCGACTTCTTTACAGAGTCTCGTGGATCGGGATTTGTAAGTGACAAGAACATTGAACATAAGGAATGTCGAAATCACGATGTGTGAAATATCGTCTGAATCTGAACCGTCAGGTCAAGATGTGATCTGGACCGTTGATTTGACTTCTTTATGAAGTTTCGTGGATTGGGATTTGTAAGTGAAAAGAACATTGAACATCAGGAATGTCAAAATTGCGATATGTGAAATCGTGGAATGATCTGAACCGTCAGATCAAGTGTTGATCGGAGGGTTACTGTTCTCTCTCACAGTTAACTCCTCAGTTTCGAATCTGTTAGCGAAACAGACTCATGATTGTCGATTAGTTGGCGTTTCAGTTGCTGAGACAATTGTATTCCTTTTGCCTAAGGAGATGGGAAGTGAAACCACCATGAGTGTGCATAAAAGAAAATGAGACATACTATATGAGTTCAGTTGTTCGGTATGAAAAATGAATGAAACGGTAAGAAAGGAAAAATCATAGAATGTGCTGTGTGAGATTGAAACTATGCACAGTGTGAGATGAAACTCAAAGAAGAGTAACAGATGATGAAGAGAAGTAGAAGCAGAGCGGAATGACATAACAAGTTGATGCAAAGAAGACCTACTGAACAAACAAAGGAAGAAAATAATAGCAGAACAGTTAGTAGAAGACCAGATTTACAGAACAAAGAAAGATTGGTAAGAATTGATTTATCTGTGTAGTTGACTGTTTATCTATTCATTCATATCTTAGGGAGGTTGGTTGGTGCTCAGGAGGATTGTTGTCCTTAGAGGTTCAAGTGAGATATTGAACACATGAAGTTGTAGCTTCCATCTGGTTGTAGCAAGAGAAACCAGGGTGGCAGGGTGGTGCAAGGGAGAACAAGTGTTCTCTGTTATATAGGTTGGAGCCTATGTAACTGGAAGTTGGTGCTTCCATCCAGTTGGTGCTGGAACATTAAGGGAGTTGGTGCTTCCTTCTAGTGGGTGCTAGAGAAACCAGAGATTTGGTACTCTCAAACAAGTTGCAGCTTGTAAAACCGAGGTAGCATCCTCACATTGAGTTGGTGCTCAATTATAGATGATGTACAAAACTTAAAAGACTGCCTATCATTTCGAAGAAGAACTTCAGGCTGACAGACATTGCAAAGGCAAGCAGAAAATCAAAAGATGGGATAGAATAGTTGTAAATATGAAAGCCAAATTTATACCCAGGGATTATCAAATCACTCTGTTTCGGAGGATGCATAATTTGAGATAGAAGCTAATGTCAGTGAAAGAATACACTGAAGAATTCTATAGGATAAACATCAGAGCAGGTCATCGGGAAAGCGATGATGAAAAAGTTTTCAGATACATGAATGGTCTGTGATATGACATTCAATATGAGATGAGCATGATGACCACTTGAAATGTGGAAGATGCTTTCATATGTCTCTGAAAGCTGAAGAAAAGATGAGCCAGAAGAAAGGTCAAAGAGGCTGAGGTAAAAGTCAAGCCAGAGACAAAACAATTTCCCAAGACAGAACTCAGAAACCTAAATAAGAGGGGAAGAAACCTCAACTTGAGAGAAGAGGAATCTCACAAGGAAGGCAGTATGCTGATAGAAATACTTTTCCTCGAGCCAGAGGAAGAGGAAGAGGCAGAGGAGGTGAAGTGAAATGCTTTGTCTATGGAAAAATTGGACATAAATCCTATGAGTGTCCATATAGGAAGAAAGATGGTGGTGAAACTCACATTGCCGAAGATCAAGGATGGAATGTTGAGGCAAAAGACGCCGAGGGTAGAAGATATTTGATGATGAGGAAAGTTCTCTTGAAGCCGGAGAAGGAGGCAGAGAACCCAGCCCAAAGAAACAGTCTATTTTAGACTGCTTATAAAACTAATGATAGGGTATGCAAGGTCATAGTATACAATGGTAGCATAGACAATCTCATATCTACAGATATGGTAGAAAAGCTAGAGCTGGAGATTGTTGTACATCCAAGCCCATACATAGTTTCATGGCTACAAAAAGGACATCAGGTAAATGTCACTAAACAATGTTTAGTTTAATTTAAAATAGGAGGATATAAAGATGAAATATTATGTGATGTCATTCCCATGGATGTTTTTCATCTATTGCTGGGTAGGCCATGGCAATATGATAGAAACATGGTTCATGATGGGAGAAAGAACACGTACAACCTGGAGAAAAATGGTAGGACTCACATGTTGCTGCCGATTAAGGATAAAGAGGTGAAAACAGAAATGAGCAACATTGTACTTCTCATGAGTGGGAAGGAAATTATTAATGAGGTTAAGAAGAAGGAATACATACAATTTATTGTGGCCAGGAAACCCAAAATTGTTTTGACCAGTACGAGGAAAGATGATTTACCAGAAGAAATCCAGGAGTTGCTGGAAGAGTTTGCTGATATAGTAGTGGATGAACTACCTCGTTCGTTGCTGCCTATCATAAGTATAAGTCATCATATCGATCTTATACCTGGAGCCAGTTTGATGAACAAAGAAACATATCAGTTGACGCCGCAGGAAAATGAGGAAGTTAAGAGATAGGTCCAGGACTTAATGGATAAAGGATTGATTCGTGAAAGCTTGAGTCCACGCGTTGTTCCGACGATGCTCATCCCAAAGAAAGATGGAGGCTGGAGAATGTGTACAGACTCAAGGGAAATCAATAAGGTTACCATCAGATATAGATTTCCATTTCCAAGGATGGACGACTTGATGGATTGCTTGAGTGGAGCAATGGTTTTTTCAAAGATATATTTAAAAAGAGGGTATCATCAAATTCGAATGAGAGAAGGTGATGAATGGAAGAAAACATTCAAGACACATGAGGGGTTGTATGAATGGATTGTCATGCCATTTGGCTTAACGAATGTGCCCAGTACTTTCATGAGGTTGATGAACGAAGTGCTGAAGGATTTCATAGGGAAATTCATCATTGTATATCTTGACGATATATTAATTTTTAGCAAGACAGAAGCAGAACACTTAAATCATCTAGTTGCAGTAATGAGGAGATTACAACAGAAGAAATTGCTGATTAATATGAAGAAATCATCATTTATGAGGACATAACTCATTTATTTGGGTTTTGTTATTTCTGCAAATGAACTGAAAATGGATCCGGAAAATATAAAGGCGATTAAGGATTGGCTATCGCCGAAGAGTGTATTTGAAATATGAAGCTTTCATGGTTTGGATAGCTTCTACAGGAAATTTATCCAAAACTTCAGTGGAATTAGTGCACTGATGATGGATACGGTAAAGAAATGACACAAATCTTTTCACTGGATGGAGGAAGCAGAGAAGAGCTTCAATCTACTGAAGAAGAAGATCACTGAGCAACCAATTCTGGTTTTTCCAGATTTCAGCAAGACATTCCAGGTCAAGTGTGATAGAAGTGGATTTGCAATTGGAGCGGTCTTGAGCCAACACGATAGGCCAATCACATATTTCATTGAAAAACTGAATGAAGCGAAGATTAAGTACTCCACATATGACAAAGAATTCTATGCAGTCATACAAGCACTGAAGAAATGGAGACACTATTTGGTTCCCAAGGATTTTGTTTTGTACAACGATAATCACGCTTTTCAATTCATGACTTGACAAGAGAAGTTGAACCAAAAACATGCTAAATGGGTTGAATACATGCAAAATTTTAATTTTGTGACTAAGCATATTTCTAGAACTGCTAACAAAGTTGTTGACGCTTTGAGCAGGAAATGTTTGCTTATGGAGGAATTCAAAGTCAAGACTTTGGGTTTTGATAACCCCAAAGAAATGTACAGGGATGACCCAGATTTTGAAGAGGCATATGAGGCATCTGAGAATCCAATTATGAGGGACAAGCCAATGGACTGAATACATGATCTAGGATGGATTATTGGTCAGGGGAAATCAACTATGTATTCTGAAAGGCTCCATGAGGGAGAACATGCTGAAGGAAAAGCACAGTGGAGGATTGGCCAGACACTTCGATCATGATAAAACGTTCTCAAAGCTGAATGGCTGATATTTTTGGCCAGGGATGAGGACATATGTGAAGAAATTTGTGGATAGATGCAAAATTTTCCAGCACATGAAAGGAAAAAGGAAGAACACAAGGTTATACCAACCATTACCCATACCTGAAAGGCTGTGGGATGCAGTGAGCATGGATTTCATATTGGGACTGCCAAGGACACAGAGAGGATATGATTCAATCTTTGTGGTAGTCGACAGATTTTCAAAAATGGCATATTTCATGTCATGCCAAAAAACCAACGACACAACTCATATTGCGAACCTGTTTTTCAAGGAAGTCGTCAGACTTCACGACTTGCCAAGGAGTATCATTTATGATCGAGATACCAAGTTCATAGGGAATTTCTGGAGGACCTTATGGAAGAAGTTGGGGACAAGTTTGTCTTTTAGCTCAACATATCATCCTTGGATGGATGGACAGACAGAAGTCATGAACAAGAGCTTGGGAGATTTGTTGAGAAGCTTAGTGGCTGAACACCACAGTCAATGGGATCACATTCTGCCATAGGAGGAATTCACTTACAATGATTCACTCAATAGAAGCACAGGGAAGATTCCATTTCAGATTGTGTATGGAATGCAGCCAAGGGGAGTTTCTGAATTGAAAGATTCAGAAAAAAATGAATTCAGAAGTGCTAGTGCAGAGGAATTTGTAGAAGGAATGAAGGAGCTCCACAATCGTGTTAAGGAGCGATTGCAGGATTCAAGTCAAGAATACAAGCAGAGAGCAGATCAACATAGGCGAGAACTTCAATTTGAAGTTGGTGATCTGATTCTTGCGCATTCGAGGAAGGAGAGGTTCCCAAGGGGAACGTATAATAAGATGAAGATGAAAAAGATTGGACCGTGCAAGGTCATAAGGAAATTTGGGGCAAACGCATATGAGATTGAATTACCCAATGGGGTCAGAATCTCACCGATATTCAATGTTGTTGATTTGTACCCTTATAGAGCTAAATAAGAAGGAGCAGAGGAGGAACAAAAATAAATTCAATGGACAAAACAAATTCCTGTAGTTTTAGAGCCACAGATGGAAAGCATAATTGACAAAAGGATTAGCAAAAAGACCAGGAGGAAAGCGTATTTTGAATACTTGGTCAAGTGGAAAGGACATCGAGTTGAAGATGCCAGTTGGGAGGATGAAGCAACAATTCTTAGGCATGGACAGAATGTGCAAGAGCTCATGAACATGAGTTCATGAAAATTTTCAAGCAAGGGAGTATGATGCAGGAGCATCGTACGTAGCCAACCAAGCAAGCATAAAGGTGGAAGACAGCTAGAAAAGAACCAACGCACATTTTGAAATGTTTTGAGATTAATGAATGGACATTAATATAGTAACTAAGGGAAGCGTACTTACATTTATATCTAGATGTTGTAAACAGATCTTGAGCGTTGCTCTCATCTGTCGAAGGTAGAGGCATTTATGCGTCATGAATGCAAGTAGGTAGATTTAATTTAATAGATTAGACAGTTTAGAAGCGTAGGAGGGAAAACGGATATAGACACCCTCAACCTTGTATCATTGTAATTTTTTTGGGATAATCATTTAGAATTCATAAGATGTAGAGATGTAGCAGAGAGTTGTAGAGAAGAACCCATGTACAGGAGCACTTGAGTTAATATATGAAACTTTGACTCAATTTTCATGGTGTTATGATGCTTACTGTTTACATTAGTTAAATGGTATGTTTACAGTTGTTTTGTTTCTCTGTTATGCATTTATTTCAATGCTACATTGTGTGTATGATTTCATGGTGAATGTATGAAGTCGGAGAGAGGAGAAGAATGAGTTTCAATTGTTTCTCTCCCTGAGAATTCCTGCAAGGACTGCAATGAACGTCCATAGGGTGTATGTTGACGAGGTTCTGAGTTTTATCTCAGAAAGATCGGAGATATATCTTTGTTCTCATACCAACTGAAGTGTAGGTGAAGCACAGAGCCATGCAAGGTGTGCATAGGAAAATTGAAGCCTTGGATTTTATAAATCCAGAAAGAAGATTGAGAGATTTCTATTGCAAAGAGTGCACAGGGTCGGAGACTCAAATAACCAGAGGTTATTTGAAGATTTTCCGCAAGGAGTGAGAGAAGGGATCCTTTTGGGAAGCTTGAGTTTACAAGTGAAAGCTCAGGAAGGATAACACCTTTGAAGTGTTCAAAGGGATATGAAGATCAAAATCGTCTCATAGAATTCAAGTTCAGGAGGGAGAACACCGAGTCGTTTGGGCAGAAGTCATCGAGGAGTGCATATGGTGGTCAAAGTTCTCCATGGAGAACTCGCGAAATCGTGAGGACCGTAGGATCCAGAGGAGTTGTAAGGTGGTTAGGAGTTGGATGAATCCACCACCCTGACATCAAGATTCAACGTGAAATGTTGATCATGGTCAGTTTGAGCCGACATATCATTTCGACATTTCGGGGTTCGGTATTTCAGCAATTCAGATGACAAGGAGCCGGGGCACTTTGCATTGAAAACCTCGAAGTCGTGAAACACGATGTGTCTTTGGAGTAGGACTGTGGTCATGGAGGAAGCAGTCACATGGAATGAGATTTGGCTAGAGGCTAATCGTCATTGAGCCCATTTCAACATTTCGGAGTTCGGGAAGTAGTGGAGGATGTGATTTTGGAATCAAGAGTTTCAAACTCCCGGTACGCGGAATCCTGAAAAGGTCGCTATTTCAGAATTCAGGAATTGGTGCGACAAGTGATTTGGGATCGAGAGTTTCAAACTCCCAGTACACAGAATCCTGAAAGGTCATCGATCTCGCCAAAGGAGAAATTTCGAAATTCAGGGAATCATAAGGGAAGAGGAACGATTGTTGGTTGTTCGCTCAAGTCTCGAAAAGTCAAAATTAATGGGCAACATGTGGCATGTGCTCGTCGCGTTGGAGAGGTCAACCTTTGTTGACAATTCACATTTTGTCATTTGTTAAGAGCTATGGAAATACATCGAGACTCTCCAACTCCTGAAACTTGAAGTCCTTTGTGGCTTAAACAAAGGGTTTGATTAACCCTTGGCATGGTTTTAGTGAAGATCCTGCACAGATCTCGGCCCGAGGGTCAGGGGGTCTGCACCACCTTTACTGTGGGAGGGAGTGCTAGCTTATAGGATATAGGTCCCACTCTATATAAGACCTCAAAGGATCCACAATACCGAGGTGCCATCTTGGCAAATTATCCCATTCTCAAGGAACTCTTCATGGGACTAACTTTGAGATAGACATGGTCTCCTGTCTTGAACTCTCTGGGAGTTCTCTTTCTGTCAGCGTAAATTTTCTGTCTATCCTGAGAAATTTTCAGATTTTGCATTATCTGAATCACTTGTTGTTCCATTTCTTTCAGCATGTCAGGTATGATTGTAATTCTATCCATTGGATTACTCCAGATGACTCGAGTCTTGCACGATCTACCATAGAGGGCTTCAAATGAGATCATCTTCAGTGAATCTTGATAACCATTGTTGTAGGTGAATTATACCAATGGCAGGTAGTCTTCCCACTTCTTAGGTTGATGCATTACATGCATCCTTAACATGTCTTCTAATATTTGGTTTACTCTTTCTTCCTGTCCATCGATTTGAGGGTGATATGCTGTGCTAAACAACAATTTAGTCTCAAAATCATCCATTAAGGATTTCCAAAAGCTTGAAGTGAATTTTGTATCTTTGTCAGATACAATCTCCCTAGGCATGCCATGTAGTATGAATATCTCCTTCATGAAGATGATGGCAATATCTATTGCCTTGCAAGTCAATTTGACATGAACGAAGTGAGCATACTTTCTCAATTTTTCCACCACTACCATGATGGCATCATTCTGCTTGGCCAATTTTGGTAATCTGGTGATGAAATCCATGGAGATGGTTTCCCACTTCCATTCGAGAATTGGTAGAGGTTGTAACAACCCTGTTGGGTGACAGTGTTCTTCCTTAACTTGTTGGTATTATAGATACTTAGCTAAATAATTAGCTATGCCCTTTTTCAATCTAGGCCAATAGAATTGTTTCCTAGTGGCCGTGATCATTTTCTAATATCCTGGATGACCAATATATGGTCTCTTGTGTAGTTTGTCCATTATGAACCTCTTTAAGTCATCACAACTTGGAATATACAATATGTTTCTATAAGTCAACAAGCCTTCATCGAGCATCTGATAGCCTTCATACTTTATCCCTGTAGGCTCTTTCCTTAGGTATGAGGTCATGGTCTTAAATAATGCATATGTTTCTTGTGCATTCCTATCTCTTTCCCTGACATCTGTTTCACAGGTTCTCACCATTTCCAGGTGAATCGTTTTCACACTTTTTCTAAGGGCATCGACCACCCTATTTTTATTTCCTTTGATGTGTTTGATTTCGAAGTCAAACTCACTAAGGAGAGCCATCCACTTAGCCTTTCTAGCATTGAGTATTGGTTGATCAAACAGGTGCCTCAATCCATAGTGGTCTATCATTAGTACAAATATCCTACCCAAGAGGTAATGCCTGTACATTTTTAAAGCATGCACTATGGCAGCCAATTCTAGATCATGGGTCACATAATTGATTTCATGCTCATTCAATTTTTTGTATTCGTATCAAATTACACATCCTTCTTGCATAAGGAATCCTATGAGTCCTTCCTTGCAAGAATATGTACACATGAGGAAGTCATTATCAGGGTCTGCAATATTAAACATAGGTGCGTGGGTTAGAAGGTATTTCAGTGCTTGAAATCTTTCTTCACATTCTGGTGTCCAAGTGAATTTAACCCCCTTTTTCTGAAGGGCGGTGATTGGACAACCAATCTTGGAAAATCCTTTTATGAACCTTCTATAGTATCCTGCTAGGCCCATAAAGGACCTGATATCATATACATCCTTTGGGGTAGGCCATTCCATAATATATCTAATCTTGTCAGGGTCTACTACCACTCCTTCTTTAGAAATGACATGGCCTAATTAATGGACTTGCTTCTGGAAAAAGTCACTCTTGCTAAACTTAACATAGAGATGATTCTCTCTTAGTACTTGAAGTATAAGTATAATATGTTAATCATGATCCTCTATGTTCATGGAGTAGATTAGGATATCATCAATGAAAACCAATACAAATCTATCTAGGAATTTGCTAAGTACATTATTCATCAAGCACATAAAAGTGGTGGGTGCATTGGTTAATCCAAATGGCACCACCACAAATTCATAGTGACCATATCTGGTCCTGAAGGTTGTTTTTTTGGATGTATTCATCCTTGATTTAGACTTTATGGTACCCAAACCTTAAGTAAATCTTTGAGAAAATGGAAGCACCCCCTAATTAGTCGAACAAGTCATCGATTCTTGGTAAGGGGTACTTATTCTTTATGTTTGTCTTATTAAGTTTTCTATAATCTATGCACAGTCGGAGTGTGCCATATTTATTCTTCACAAATAGGAATGGTGCTCCCCATGGGGACACACTGGGCTAGATGTAGCCTTTGCCCATCATTTCCTTTAGCTGTAGCTTGAGCTCAACTAGCTTGAGTGTACTCATCCTATAGGGTATCCTAGACATTGGCACTACTCCTGGTGAAAGTTCTATCGAGAAGTCAATGTCTCTTCTCGGAGATAGACCCCATACCTCTTATGGGAACATGTCCCTATAATATCTTAATATGTGGTGGTCCTCCAGGTTCAGTCTGTAATCCTCAAAATATTCCAACACCTGTATTTCATATATAGGACATCACTTTATGCAATAATTTTTCATTTGAAGGGATGGTATTCATCTCATTGAGACAATCTTATGAATCCCTTGGAGGGTTATCTTTCTCCCTTCTTCATTTACACATTCTAAGGTTTTAAGGTAACAATCCAACTTAGTTTTATATGCATCTAGTCAATCCATACCAATCAACAGGTTATAAGATCCTAGGGGAAGTATGTTAAGGGTAGCTTGGGTGGGCAATCCATCCATAATGAATTGGCAAGCTGGTATGACCTATGCTACTT
Organism: Picea glauca; assembly: GCA_000966675.3. Taxonomy (NCBI): domain Eukaryota; kingdom Viridiplantae; phylum Streptophyta; class Pinopsida; order Pinales; family Pinaceae; genus Picea; species Picea glauca. The sequence goes on along the minus strand of JZKD02S0590153.1, from coordinate 49,129 downwards.
TTATTTTGGTTCCAGTGGCTAGTTGTACTAACCATGGATTAACATGCTGAACTAGTTGCAATTTACACTTATCAAAATTCTGAGGGTCCACATAACTCAAATTAGAACCAGGGTCAATTAAAAATAGAAACTAGATGGTTGATGATCATACCTTCCATCTCCACCACTGAAGCTTGGTGGTCGGCTTGTTTATTATCCACAAATGCATAAATCCATGGCATAGTCCTAACCACATCATTGATGGTGGTAGATTCTTGGATGTTGTAAACTCTCCTAATTTTTTAATGTCTGTGTGGACAATCCCTCAGTAGATGTTCTTATCCACAACCCCAACATTTCAATGGTTCCTTCTTTGGGTTATTTGTCTTTCCTGGGGTTGCTCCAAAAGATTTATTTCCACTCTAGGAGGGGAAATTTTGCTGATATAAACTTCTATTAGGAAAGATTATCCTGGATTCCTTCCCATAGTTCTTAAATCTTGAGGATTTGAACCCCTTATGTTGGCCCTCGACCAAGTTTTGGGGAAACTTTGGTCAGTTTTGGCCCAGTTTTGGACTTCGACACATTGGTCGAAGAAGGAGCACCCATGCGAAGATGAGATCATGGATCTCACCTATTTTGAGGGTTATGTGGACTCAATATGGGGTCGTCTAGGGTTTTGTAACGAGTTTATGGGATGTTGGTGTTATAACCCTAAAATGCACCACACAGGCTTACCTGGCATCAGGCCAACTCATGTCTCTTCCTTGCCAAAGCCATGCTGAGTAAAACCTTGAAAAACCACTTGAATCAAGAAAACCGCGCCCTAACCTCCCACTGGGCACGTTGGACCGCTTGCTGGCCTTCTACTGCACACGATGGACTGCGGGCTAGCCCACTACAACCCGCGGGTACCTAACAAAGCAAAAAATCATGAAAGTTTCCGCCGGGA
>JZKD02S0590153.1:20398-33369 GCA_000966675.3 Picea glauca | reverse complement strand
TGAGTCTTATATGTTTTATGTGATTTGTGTTTAATCTCTAACCCCCTAGTAGAACAATAGCATGCATGCATAGTTTTGTCTTGATTGCAAGATCGCTTTGTGGAAGGAGCAGCAGTAGCAAGGAGATAAAGTTCAATGGAGGATCTACACCAACCGTCGATAAAAAGGTTAGTTAGTTCTTCCCTTGTTTTCTTAAAGAAAATGGTTTAGATTCAGAGTAGAAGGTTAAAGGTAGCTTATGAAGGGTCATGATCTGCATACAAGTTTAAAGCCCTAGCTTGTTAGTCTGTAGGGTAGAATACCCCACAACAATTGGGCCATAGGTTTTCCCCATGTTTAGGCCTTCTTGTAAGGGTTTGTAAAGTATAAATAAAGAAGAATATAGGGTAGAAAAAGTAGTTATGTGTGAAACTATAGTGTTGTGTGCGAAGGAATGTATGTGGTCGTGGCTTTGTGCTCGAATGTGATTTTGTAGAAGGTGCTAAGTTTTGTAATAAGAGATTGTGGCTCTATGCATTTGACCTATTTTTGGAAGGTAAAGAAGGATGATCTAGGGCTTAGTGCGCAAATCTCCTATCTTGTGTGAAGTTCGAATTTGTGGCTTAGTGCACAGGAGTGATTGGATGTAATATTTTGGTGAATAATAAAGAGGCTAAGTGGTTTGTGGATGTAGCCCCACCCTGGGGTGAACCACATATAACTGGTGTCTCATGGTTTTCTTTGTGCAATGTTATTTCTGTTATAAATTTTCTTAGTGATTTGATTATGATGTGTAATGGATACACATTTTGTTGCTTAAGTACTTTACTTATGCTAAAGGGGTAAATGGATGCTAGATATAACTCACAATGCTAAGTGCTATTTACTTAGGGTGCATAATCACTGTTGTTACTTCGTTTATCTGTCTTTGATTATGCTCTGCTATGTTAATGAGGTTAATAAACTAATGCATGTTCACTTCCTAAGCGTTAAAAAAATATTATGCGAAGTGCTCTTATCATAGATTCGTGTCCTAGCCTAGTTACAAACACCTGCATCATGTAACCCTCCCTACTTCTACCTCAGGTGAGACTTCACCTGCTTCGTAGGTATTGCCGAAAGGGCCAGTAGTCAGGGTTTTTTTTGGTGCACTATTAAGCGTTGAACCTAGGGTTTGCCCTGTACCAACACCTTCTTATTGAATCCAGAACCTCTCTTCTTCTTCCAATCCTCGTGAGGTTCTGTCTGACTCCCAAGTTGTTCATAAAAATACCTCAACTTCCAGATAGTGTATTCTAAGGTCTTTGGATCGTCAAAATCAATCCTATTCCGATAGGTCTGAGGTAACCCACTAATAAATTGTTGCAAATACCTCAACAACTCAAGGAATTTATTAACATATTCCTCTATGATGAGTTGTCCCAGCTTGAGTTCATATAACTCCTTAGTCTTCCCGTCAAAGTATTTCTCGGACATATACTTCTTCTTGAAGAGCTTCTCAAATTGTTTCCATGATAAGTCCTCTTCATGTATTCCTTTCACATTTTTAAGGTCTTCCCACCAAATGGAAGCCTTTCCATTCAGGTTGAAGATGGATATTCAAGCCTTCAAGTTTTCAAAGTAGTCATGAACTCTGAAGTACTTCTATAAACCAAGTAGCCAAGATTCTGCCTCTTCCCCCTTTTCAATCTCTCCATTGAAAGAGGGTGGTTTGGTTTTCTTGAACTCTTCAGGGTCACGATTTTGGGAATGCTTTCACTTCTTGCCTTTCCTTTGAGAATGTGAGCTAGTTTTGCTACTAGAATATTCCTCGGATTTGTCAATTTCCTTTCCAAAGGATTCTTCCGATGAGTGTCCCCTATCTGTAGGTTGGACCTTCTTCAAGGTAATCCTTCTAGTGTGGCCACTTATGGGACCACGTCTTCGTATTTCAGGTGGAATTCGACTTCTCTTCATAGGTCATCGGTCCACATGACTGGTTGCAGGTCCATGTTGTAGTTGTCTATGTATGTCGGATAAGCTCTGCAACAAGACTGCATTAATTTCCATTTTTTTTTCTTTCTCCTTTATCAATCTCTCATGGTTGGCCTTACAAATTTTTAATTAGGCCATGAGGCTTCTTACTGTTTCATCCGGATCTAGAGGGGTTTCCATTGCCCTCCTTTTGTTAGACTCTTCGTCTCTATTGTGGGAGCCACCCCCCACTACTTGAGTGATGAAAACATTATTGATTTTAGCTAATAGTCTATTAGTTCATGAACAACACGTGGTTCATATTTCTTAAATACACACACACAACATAAATCTTTCATTCTTTTCTTCAATAAGAGTTTAACCAAAATTTGGCGTGTTGGGGGGCCCATAGGGCCCATAGTGATAATAGTGGGGTCCATTCAATGTAAGGTGGACTAGGTCCACTATATTATTAAATAAGGCCCACTATGGTAAGATATAATAAATGGGTAGTTAGATATAATAAATGTAAGAGGACTTCTTAGAAGGTTCTACTTCTAGAAGATTCTTCCTCTAGAATGTTCTCAGGTGATGGTAGCACTATATAAAGGGGTTCAAGAAATGTAAGGGTAAATGAAGAGAATTATTATATTTGGAGCGGTAGCTCAATAGGAGGATGCCCCATCGAAGAGGCAAGTGAACATGAGAGGATCCCTTCCATAATAGGATCCATTGTATGGTGTTTCCCTACCTCAAGGGTTTCTATAATAAAGTTGTGGTTTTCTATATTGTTCTCTGAATATTTTTGGTATTTATATATGCAAGTAATTGTTTATTAACAAGTGGTATCATAGCACTTTCCTTGGCAGATATTGTGGGCAAATATTTTTTTATTTCTGCAGATTTCTTTTTCGGAGAAGAAAAAAGAGGGCCGCGAAATTCCAGAAATTTTCGGTATATTTATGTGAAAAATTTGCAGAAACGGGTTATATATTTGAGTTCCTCTCATAAAAAAACCCAAATTGAAAAAAACAAATCGTTCGAAACGGAGTCCGGGAAGTCAAGATATTGAAGTTTTAAACTCTGCAATTTTTTAGGGTTTTTTCCGTGGACGACGACGCAATTTTTTTTTTTTAATTTCTGTAGAATATGGAGTCCGAATTTTCCCAAACAAATTACATATCCGAGTTCCTCTCAAATTTTCACCCAATTAAAAAAAACAAATCAGCCAAAACAGAGTCCGGGAAGTGAAGTTATGAGCATTTTAAATTCAACAGTTTTTCAGGGTTTTTCCGGAAAACGCCACGATTTTCTGAAGTAATTTATCGTTGTATTTTTTGGATTTTTTCGTGACAACAGCAGGACTATAGAGTTCAAAAATTTTCATAGGGTTCTCATATGGCTATTTCTTCTCAAACCCTCAACGAAATTCTACAGATAACTGAAGCATTCAAAGCCCAATTGTTTGACACATGAATGATAGATTAGATGGCTTTGTAGATGGTCTCAATGATAGTTTTCGTAGTATTCAATATTCATTGGATAACATGCAAGAGAGATTTATTATGATGGACCTCAGAGATGAATATAATCAAGAAATATATGCTTGGTATGATTTTGAGGCTGATTGAGATGATTTGTATATGGATAGTTGTCATTTCTAGGATGACAACCACTTCCATATTTTATTTGATGACTCTACTCCACCTTCTGTAGAGAAAATCAATGCCCCACATCAAGAGCTAGTTACCAACGTCCAGCCTGCATATGCCACAATGATATTTTTCCTTCCAGATTCATCTTTGATCATATCCCACTATGTGGATGGATATTATTATTTGGATCCACATGATAGGTGTCAGTATTGGGAGCATCATTTTCAGTTGGTTATTGGGTGCTGATATCTTTCATGTGGGGTTCACATGAGAAATTGGACATGGGACCCTGGTTTACAATGGCAGTTGGACTACTTCAACATGGTGGCTTCCATTTCTCAATGGGACCCTGTTTCTCTAGTCTACTTCAACACTATGGTTCACACTTATCCATGGGACCCTGGTATATGGTTGTACATCAAGTCTTGAGGACAATGATTTCATAAGGGAGATGTAATGTAAGGTAGTTGGGGAGGTAGGGGGGGAGGGAGGACAGAGGGCCCATAGTGATAATAGTGGAGGACATTCAATGTAAGGTGGACTAGGTCCACTATGTTATTAAATAAGGCCCACTATGGTAGTTAGATATAATAAATGGGTAGTTAGATATAATAAATGTAAGAGGAATTCTTAGAAGGTTCTACTTCTAGAAGATTCTTCCTCTAGAATGTTCTTAGGTGATGGTAGCACTATATAAATGGGTTCAAGCAATGTAAGGGGACATGAAGAGAATTATTGTATTTGTAGCGGCAACTCAATAGGAGGATACCCCCTCAAAGAGGCAAATGAACATGAGAGGATTCCTTCCATAATAGGATCCATTGTATAGGGTTTCCCTACCTCAAGGGTTTGATAATAATAAAGTGTGGTTTATTTTATCTTGCTCTGTAGATCTATTGTGTATTCAGTATTTGAAGTGATTATATTTTTAGATCTATTCAGGTACTCAACAGGGCGTCACCCTTAAAATTATTTAAACATGGTTTTAACGCAACTCGTCCATGAGCCCAAGTAGGCCAAGTGTTGTAACCATGCTCTGATACCAATTTGTAACACACTGGACCCCTGAGTCACTTTCTTAGGGATGGGGCCTCAAAATTTCGTTCTCCTTAGGTGATCAAATCCTTCATTCAGGATTTCTACTACACTCTGCTTGTCCAGATTTTTCCAACCATGGTTTCCATGCTCAAAACCGAGCCCAGAACTGGCGGATATATATCTCTAAAGTTCTTTGGACATTTATTGGATGAGGTCCACGTGGCACCCACGTGGATCCACCTCACACATACTATTCCAAGTTCCTTCCTCCATGTTGGAAGATCATCCACAGTCTGATCTCATGACTAGACTTACTCTCTTCCTCCTATGTCAGTTGTGGAGGGATTCAGTGCTTCACCGCTTTAACGCTTCACGCCTATTTGCTATATATGCATGATACCACCTAGAGTTCTGAACCTGCGAAGTCCCATAAGCTCACCACGTGGCTCTGACTTCCAGAATGTTTCGGTCTCTCTAGGATGCTACATCCCAGACCCTTCAAAGTCCCGAAGTCCTAGACTCCCGGAGTCCCGGTCACTTCGTTAACCGAGTTGGCTAGGCGGGCACATATCAGGAACTAACACGTAAGAGGGGTCAAGGTGACACGTGTTATGTTCCAATGGGCCTATAGGGCATGTGACACACATGAATCTGAGTGACACATGGCATGTCAAGATGGGGTCCACATCACCCTAGGGGCGTCACTACACCACATCACCCCCGAGCTGACAGGCTTCTAACATTCCTCAGATCTCACAGTCGAGATCCGACCATGTAGATTTATAGATATATGGATCTAGTAACCTCAGGGATTCATTGTTCAGGGGTGTTTCGATGCAACTCCTCTTATCTCCCGAAGTTCCCAATCTCCGAACAAAAAGGGGCTAGAGCCACGCATCCCCGGTATATCAATAGATGGGAAGGGACCTGAAGGATTCCTCGATCTATGGTTTCGAGTCCTTCGTGGCTCCAACCTTCGGGGTTTCGAATCCCGGTCTAGTTGGTCAGGCAGGTCCACCTAACCACTTAGGGAACCACCTAATGTCGGTCAACCTTTACGGGAAAATGATTCTCTCGATTACCTTCATCTAGTATAAGTCTGATAAGGTGGGTCATACTACGAATTCCAGGACTTCTGGAGCTCTGAATCCAAGGGGACATAACTTCCTTAGGCTTATCCTAAGGTTCCTGGGTATTGGTCATATGGGTCCTCTTGAATGGATCTCGTCTGATCGTCTTCCAAACGAAGAGACCTCCCTTTTTCAAGGCTTCAACTTCTCTATCCTTCCTGAGATTTACCATGAAATGGTTAAGTTCTTGGGTCTGGAATTTCGATCACATGACAAGGGGTCTGAAAGAGGTATCCTCTTTAGACAAAAAGTTTCAGGTCAACACGATATCTCCTATCTCGACCATCTTACAAGTTTATGTCTGAGGAAGCCTCAGGAGATAAGATGGGCATATAGACTAACAATCAGAAATGTAAATTTACAAAGAGATGGAGGCATACACATATCATAACCATTCCACACATAAGTAATTTGTAAATAAACGTATGTATAAATCCAAGCATTCATCCACTATTCCATATCAATACATAAAATAGGGAAAATACTTATTAGAACCAGATAACGTGAAGCGACTGCTGAAGGGGATGCCCATTTCCTCCCAACCATAGACCCAGTCACTCCTAACAGATTTACCACTAGCCACCTCCGAGCTAGACCATGATGCTCTGCAACACAATCCGTTCTTTTGGCTCAACGACAGTAGGGATGAAGGTTACTCTCCTCCTCCTGCAAGATCTTGGAAATGGTTTATACGATACAAAGCAAGGAAGACCAACCTCATTTATCAACTTGTATCATAACCTTCTCAACCCTTTCCTGTGACCAGAACACATACCTCTTAGTTTTTCCTTGATCCTGAGAGATTGGCTTCTCATCTCTCCACTCTTCATAGGTCTTCCTCTACCCACCACACCTTCCTATATTTCCTTTCTAAACAAGGTTGCATGTGACTCGAATTCCCAGTTCGTGGTTAGGTCTGGAATCCTTACAAATGGTTTCTCTACCCCATCCCCTCATTAACTCTTGAGGAGGTCTTCCCACCTACTATCCTGACTGTAATTCATTTCTAGGTAAACGATAAATAACTCTTTAAGGAGGTCTTCCCACCTACAAAGACCTCCTAAGTATATATTTAAGGAGGTCTTCCCACCTACATACATTTCATCAAAAAATTTGTTGTCAGGGTTATTAGATGTTTATTGATGTAGAGACGTAGTAATAGTTGTTTCCCTCTTTAATATATACTTGGAACCAAATATAAATATATAATAGCAAGAAAAAATATTAAATATGCATTCCAGTTGTGATTACAATGAAGTCTCGACATTGTAAACTCAAGATATTTATTGCATCAAACACTTATGGAAGCCAAGGTACAATAAAAAAACATCAATAAATATTGCAAAAATTATGAATGAAAAACATGGTATGTCTTTTGTTGAAAGTTACAAGAACGTGGGCACAAAAATGTCCCAACAAGGAGAGTGTAGTCACCCAGAATTGGTAGGCAGCCTGTAGATCACAACCACCTATTTTCCTAGCTCTTCAATCAACAAGAAAACTCATGCTAGAAACAACAAAAACTAGTGAGGCGCCCACTCCAACACTAACTCTGTCCCCACTGTTCAATACTCATACTAGCAACAAGATAACACTATCAACCATAAGGAAATTTTCTCAACCTATGTAGAATCTCCACCAGTCACCAAATAAACACAACCCCTCGATCCAAGGCTTCACCCAACACAAAAATTTGACCAACATATAAATAACTCGACCCAGTTGATAAACTCGACCCACAAGGTAAGAAATCGACCCTCCAAAGAGAATGTGTGATCCAACTTCAAGAGGAAACTCAGTTTCTTTGTGAAATAACTCAACCAACACATAAATTTTCCTTCAATATGTAGATTCAACCTCCATAAGCATAAACCAACCTCTACACACAACAATCAACTACCAAATGACGAAAAACTTAGCCACATTCAACCATGATGAAGAAATATGGATGATCTCCTCCCTTCGACCAACTAGGGTGAATGGTTTCACCACTGAAACCAATATTCTAAAGTCTCTATGGTTTTTGTCCCAAGAGCCAAAGCCACAAGATCTCTCTCAAATCAATTTTAGAAAATAACCAATGCATAATGAGAGAGGTTGCCCCTCATTTTCCTTTTATCTCTTCATTAACCCTTTTTGGACCCTTTACAATTTTAATAAGTTAAAGTGACTTTATAAACTTCAAGTCACTTAAACTCCCCCTTTTATTAATTACTCAATGTCACTTTTCCACCCCTATGACATTAAATAATTAATTAATCCCCCTTTTAACTTCGAAAAGTGATTAATTTGTTTTTATTACATTTCTGATCATCATAAGTCCCTTTCTCATCATCCCAACCTTTAGATATTTTCGTTTTGTCTCCAATGAGATATTACATTAAGGTTCCCCCTCAAATAATATGATCCAAATAATACCTTTAGTATATTTAATTAAATTATGCTCAATAATACTCCCAAATTACGAGAATCGTCGGAATGCCAGAGAACCAATAATAAATTGTGCGAAAGTGATTTCGACGATGAAAGATGATAAATGGAATAGGTTATGACTCATATAAATCCACCAAACCCTCTTATCTCATTGGTAATATAATCTCACCCCTTTGTCTGGGATGACACAAACCATGGAAGTAATGTCCAAATGAAGCCCACAAATGGGGACATGACAGTCCTCTCTTGCCAAATATTTTTTGTCCTCAAGCAATTCCCTCACACCCATAGGAACAACAAGTTGAACCAAACTAAAACTAATAATGATCCTCATGTCCCAAACCAATCTGAAAGATGTGGAGCACCTACCACCCACAATATTGTCCTACAATGTACTAACACAAGAGGCCTCTTGAAGGCCATCGTTCAATAGAGAAATCAAATACTATGAAGACTCAGCCCACCCTTCATAGAATATCCCACCTAGGAAACCAATCCACTTCCCTATATGAATAGGCTCTTGAAAGTAACAATTGGATCTCCCATCTATACCAGTTGCCAAACTGTCAAGGCATAAAATCCCAGGGTCCCATGCTATCACCAAAAAGGACCCATCATGTTGACGTTGCACCACTCTGATCATAAATATTTTACCCTCCTGCCTATATTGCATTCTCCACTCCTGCAAAAAGAAGTTGTAATGCCTCAAAGAATCATCGCCACTATCGATGATCATATCCTGCCAAAGTGTCTCGGTGAAGTCAACCAAACCAACTCTAAAATCAGACATCCAGGAGAAGTCTATGTGGTCAAAATATGATACGGCATAAAAAAAACCTAATCTCCAAGTGTCAAAGGGGAAATACCTAATACTTGTAACACCATGTTTCCCCTAGTTTGTAAATATAACTATAATGGCCAAGAGACTATGGAAAATTTGATATGTGTGAATGTTTGATTTGATGGACCTTTGTATAAAAGGTCAATGAATGTAAATGTTGTTATTTACTAGAAAATGGATAAGTATTGCATGACTACTGGAAGGGGGCTGTACTAAGAAAGACCATGAATGATATGAAAATATATGGTTAAGGGGACCAGGAGTGAGAACGGAGACATAACAATCCCTTTCAAACATGAATATATCTTGTGCTTCAAATACCACCATCCCCTTTGCTGGCCTCTATAGCCCAACCCACCAAACTTTGTTATTGTGGCTCGATTGTGTTTTCAGTAGGTCCATTTGGCCACATGGAAAATATTTCTTTTCTTTTGTGGAGAATGGTGTAAGAGACATTATTCTAGACAAGCAGTTTTACAATAATACTTAGGTCTATAATTCAGTTGGAAGAAATTGTTATACCTTCACAACTTATATGAGTAAAATGATATTATTTTTTATTTTCTAATTGTCATATATTTATATTAGAAGGATTGTATGTAACCATATGCCCATCTTTGAGGAAACAACTATCAATGCATTGAAATATATTGAGACTTTCCTATATACAATTTCATATGAAATTGTTAATCTTTCAAGAACTATCTATCAATGAATTGAAGTATATTGAGGCATTCCTATCTACATATTCTTATGAAATTGTTACCATATTCATTTAATATAATATTAGAGCACTAATATTTTCATATGGTGATCTTTGTATGAAAGCTATATTTTGTATAAATTATCTAGAATTTTCAACTTCTAAAACAAGTAGATCATTGTTTTTGCAAAATTAATTTGTTGATAACCCTTTCCTAAGTTATGAATGGAATTTGTGAAAAATATCCACTATCCAAACACGAAAACTTATCTCTTTCAAACACATACCATAATAATGGGGCATCCACTACAAATATAACACTATGGATTGACAACTTAAAACACTTAAACTTATCTCTTTCAAACACATATCATAATAATGGGGCATCCACTACAAATATAACACTATGGATTGACAACTTAACAATCAATAGTTCATTTTTAGTTGTAGAATAGATTCTATATGATGCAAAATGGCGTTATAAAGTGACATGATAAGTATAGTACCTTAAGCTTCATACTTTCATTATTAATTTTACTTAATGGTCCCATTGATAATCTGGTTCACACATGTATAGTTCTACTTTTTAAAGAGAATTTTTTTTAGCAGGTTCAATAATTGGCATACTCAACTTGTAAGTTTTCCACTTGGGTGGGGATAAGGGATAAGGGGTTCTCTGCTGCAACAAGTGTGTAATAGAATGGAGGGACATAGTGCATATCTTAGAGCCATATTCACTCATATATTCATTATGTTAATGGTGACAAATTACACACAATAAAACACACTCACTACAATGAATATAAATCTCTAGTGGATGAAGATCTCGCTGTTGTTCTCATCATTTCCATCCATAATAGGAATTTGTGGCCACAAAAATTAATCAATTTTTGGTTTGTTGTTGAGCATGATGAACAATAAGCAATTGTTTGAGATTAATTTATTGGAATACCCAACATCCATATATGTTTTAGGGCAATGCCCTCACATATTTAGGATGATGATATTATTCACATACAAAACAAAATGTTGTTACATTCCCACGCATCTAGATCAATGATTCTCAACATGTAGTTGTTGTAATTGTTTCTTTTAATTTCCATATTTTCTTTTGATTTCCAACCAGTAATGGTGCATTAAGGCCATTGAGTAATTTTCAAGTTCACTCACAACAACCCAACTCTCCTTGAGTCTGTACAACCCTTGAATAGGCCATAGGCATTACTGGAATGTACACAACTTTGGATGGGATCTACCTTCTTTCTCTTGGTATTATGCATCCTTGGAATTGAGTGCTAGAGAGATAGGATTCTAAATTAGTTCCTTTGGTATCAATGCATACACAAAAAAACGTTTTTACATTCAACATAAATAGAATTTGAATCAAATAATTAAAGAACACCCACCGTCCATTCCACTCTAAGCATTCCGATCAATCGTCATCAGGATACAACTGTTGTAATTTGTTTATCTGATTTCTAATTTTTCCTCTGATTTTCGGCTAGTCATGGTGCATTGAGGTCGTTGAGTAATTTTCCCAAAAAAAAATCAAGTTGGTGTTCGCCATGATTTTAATTCGTTGGTTCATCATCTCTTCGATCATGGTGGTGGATAATTGAGGGTAATTTTATTTCCCCTTATAATCAGAGATGGAGATGGGAGCAGGGGGAGGTTAGAATGTTATTTCCTTGCTTATTTATTTGGAAAGAGTTTCATGGAAGTTGTAGCCAAGCGTGATCACAACAAAAAAACTCTCTTTGAGTCTGTACACACCCTAAACAAGTCATACATATTATTGTTGGACCGTGCGTTTTACCTTTGAAGTGCCTTTATTCATATTTTAAATTGCTCCATTGTGATTTTTAATTATTCCCTAATGGAATTATGAATTTTTCCTCGATGGTCAAAGTTTAAAAGGGAACAATCTGAGCCATCAGACCTCTTCCCAAAATTGAATGGAACATTTAGAATCTCCCTAAGGGCTTACCATCAATCCTTGGAGAATGTTTTATAACAATGGAGAGTTGGAAATATATTATGCTTTGCGGATATTGATGTATTAGTGTTGAAGCCACATGGATCTAAATTGATATTGTTGTATTAGTGATGAAGCCATATGATTCTAGACTGATTCCTTCTACACCAATGCTTAAAAAACAAAATGTTTTTACATTCAAAATCTAGAACCTAAATCCAACAGTTAAAAGACATCCATTGTCCATTCTTCTCTGAGCATTGAGATCAATGAATCTAAAGATATAAATCTTGTAATTTTTATTTTGGTTTCTAATTTCCCCCCTAATTTCCTGTCAATTATGTTGCATTGAGGCCGTTGAGTAATTTTGATAGCAAAATAATTAGGCTAGTGTCTATCTGTGGTGGTCTCAATTCATCAGTTCATTATCTTGGAATCAATTTGTTCAGGGCATCTAGATCTATCTATAACTCTGCTTGCGAGAATTCTTGCTATGAATATATCCCAGATTGTGCCATCCGAAATCCATTGTTGGGATGGGAAGAAAACCATTGCCTAGAAAATTAATTGTGTTGAAGATAGAATTATCATGATTGTTGTGTAATCTATCCAATACAATTAATCCATAAATTCAAATACTGGCAGAACCTACTGCACATATCTACTCGAGTGAACGTCGTCACAATGGATTCATTTTATGTTCATATCTACATATATACTTGAGTGAACTTCTTCACAGTGAAATTTTCTAGCTCCGACGGATCCATGTTACCTTCTCTAATTTTTTGATTTTTTAACAACTAATTGTTATCTTATACAATTAATCATGATATAAATATGACAATAATTAATACTCCTAGAATCAATTTTCATACTTAAGGAAGACCCAATAGAATCTAGGCTCGCGATATGGGCATAGAGAGACATATTTGGGTTGGATAATGTGAGACTCTCTAATCTCTTGAGTATGCATGGGTTATCATAACAACCTGAAAGCAAGAAAAACTATTTTTATTAATTGGGTTGGTTGTCATTGATGTCAACCCTTGAAGCAAGTCCGATAGAAAAATCTACTAGCTCCAACAGTATGGTTAAGGGACTTAATCTTGTTTGATGTATAATGGTATGGAGATTAATATATTTGCAGGTAAGTGAAAGATACCAGATATATAAAATATGCAGAACAGAAACGAAATGCTAGAAATGACAGAATAACAGTAAAATATCCAGCATAATCTTCACAATACACAGAAATGATATACGA
>JZKD02S0590120.1:0-16068 GCA_000966675.3 Picea glauca | reverse complement strand
TAGTATGCTTTATCACTTAATTATAATCATATCAATTTTGAATGATATTATGTTTAATGTAAGATTTAAATTTTTAATTCTCAATAAATTAAATAATAATTTAATAATAAATAAAATAAATTGCAATTTCTTTTCCTAATTGAAGATTAAAAATATTTCTATGTTTTGACTAATTTAAAAAAAGAGAATTAATATTGTTAAAATAAAAACCAATTCTCATGAGTTGAGCATTGGACAAAGGAATGAAAGAACCTGTAACCTTTATAACTGTAACGTTCCCAAAAGTTACAATCACATGTGACGCTTATCAAGTGCAATTTTGTTTTTTTGTGTGTTTTATCAACATTAGCTAACAAGAATCAAGGTGCATTTCGGTTTTGATACTAGTTTTGTTTCAATGCCAACGGTTTTCCTTTTTATTTCAATACTCGATGGTTTGATTTTCTTTTGCAAATATCCATTAGCACTCTTGGTTCAGTTCCATGTCTCTATTCTTTAATCTAAGATTAATTTATTCGCTCGTCATTCATTAATGTCCACTCTATGTATAATTTATGTTGCCTTACACATAGCCTTAATGGCCGCCTAGACCATAGGACACTGAATGATTCAATCCCAACTACTCTATTGGTTGATTGTTTTTGGTGGTTGACTGTAATGAAATTGGTTTGTAACATGTTGAACTATTTATTAAATTAATGCATACATCGATATAAGTGTATTCCCATGGAAATTACTGAAACTTCTTGAATCATTATTATTAAAAAATAAAGCCAAACTACGCTTAATTATCATAATTCTCCTCATTAACAAAGACTCTTAAATTACTGAAACTTCTTGAATCATTATTATTAAAAAATAAAGCCAAACTACGCTTAATTATCATAATTCTCCTCATTAAAAAAGACTCTTAGGAGCTCTTACCTTGGTGTGGTTACAATTACTTTTTTTACATTGCTTCTTTTAGCAATTTTAAGATTATAATAATTAGGCAGATTTTGCACTCACAAGTTTCACTTAATCCCTTTTATGTAATGCTAGGAAGTCCAAGGACTATGCCCTTCTGGGATGCATTCAAATACTATAGTAATCAACCGTTTCGTCAAAATAGAGATAATTAAGTTTTTATTTTCTCTCCTTTTTCTTTTATTTCTTTTATCAACTATTTGTATTTAGTCTACCAATCTGGGTAAAATATAAAACAGTAAGGTTTAAATGGATCTATATGATTAAATGGTACCTTAAAAATAAGTATGATTATAACAGATTAGTTACATAAAATTTTATTCTCAAGATTTTTGAAACATTGTTAAAATTTTGATATTCTTTTTACACATCATTACAATTACCTGTATAACCGACAACAAAGATCTGAAGATTTTGAGCGAAAAATAAACTGCCAATTTCTGGTAAAACCCAATCGGGAAAAGGCCACATCTTTTTGAACAAGATTAAGATGACACGTGGTCAAGGATGACAAGCATCAGAAATTTAGGCATTTCTGAAAGTCACCAGACTCTCCTCCTTTCCCTCTCAATATTTAACCTCACCTCTATAACGACTACCTGAAGACTGAGAATAGATTTTTAAGTTTTCGATTTCATCTTAGAATATCTGGAGCCTTTGTACATTCCATTTGGAATACAAGAATCAAGGATGTAAATGTTTGCAAGGAATCATTTCTTTGAAAAGATGAAGAGAGGCCAGAGAAGCCCTGCCATTACGGACTCACATAAATTAGAGCCCCCAGTTATTCTATTCTTATTCATAAAGTAATAAAATAATTAAAAACCAAAAATCGAATTTAATCGGATGGTTAATATTGAGTAAATATAACTTTATACAACAAGATGAGAGCCATAGGATACATGACCAAGCGCGAGGAAAAAGGTGTTTTTACAGTAAATAGTTTTACAGTAAATCGAATTTAATCGGATGGTTAATATTGAGTAAATATAACTTTATACAACAAGATGAGAGCCATAGGATACATGACCAAGCGCGAGGAAAAAGGTGTTTTTAAAAACGTGATTCARCAAGATGAGAGCCATAAAATTATACTGAATCATTGTCTGTACAAAACACTGGCATTCCCACACAGATGAATTCACTGTCATTTAAAACACTATCCCATGAGCATTGCTACCTAAAMAATAATGGATGTCAACAACARGCTATCAATCAACAATCATTTATGGAAAATGTTGGGTAGACATCACCGAGTAATCAAGGCGAATGCACCCTGACTGTGTAAAACTGAAATCATGGTAAATTAAGTGAAATCGTTGTGTATTACAAGATGAAATCATTGTCTCTACAATATATATTCGTTGTCTAAAATTTACTAAATCTCTGTGTAAGAAATGACAAAAATTTCGTGTGGTGAGTGTTGTGTAAAGGTTGTGTGTTGGGCCACGAAATCGCAGTAAGAAATTGTGTGATAGAGCCATGTAGTAGAGCCAAACCAAGGTTGTGTAATATACACTTTAGAAGTGAATTTAAAATGCTAAGGAAGTGGATCAAGGCCCAGGAATTTCCCTATGGTTAGAGCATAAGGAAGAGCATAAAAATTTTAAGCCAGACGTATGTATATTCACTTGTAAGAGGGACGAGACTATACATCTCTGCTGGAAATTCTCACCCAACCAAAAACACTGGGAAATATACAAAACTAAAAACACAGACATATTGTTACCAACGCAGATAGACTAAGGATATCAACCAGTAGATGCTTAACGAACCTTTTAACTGATGTGAAATACAGATCAACAATAAAATCTTTCGTTTAACATTTAAAAGGGAAATCGTTGTCTCAAACACAATGGTAAACATTCACAAAGAAAGCGCAAGATAAAACATTCAACATTTAATCAATCAAAGAAGAGAGAAAATTCTGGGAAGGATGAAGGGATAAAGTGCAGAGATAATCATCAAAAACATAGAGACACTCAGCCCAAGAAGGCGCAAGGACTAATCATTCAACTGCGAATCAATCGACACATAGATAAGTAAGGGTAGTTAGTTGGGCAAATAAAATTATCCTCCACTCATCATCCATGAACATAAAAGAAGGGCATTAGAATCTATAGGTTTATTAACACTGAAGTGACATCCGTCAATTCGGATCCTGACCGACTACTCAGGCTTGGACTGATGATCTAGGGATAAGGATGGAAGATAAAGCACAATCTCTTCATAATGATCAATAAAAAAAAACAGAATAGTCATAGCAATCAGGGATCGGGTTGCCAAGGAAATCAATTCAAAAGCAGCGAGTGTAAAGCTATGATGACTTTAAGTTCTCGATTAAAAACATTGAGTAAAAAAAATTTATTTACACAATAGAAGTACAATAATGAAAACACAAGAAAATATTAATCTACCATTCAAAACAAACACATGCGTATCGTAGCCCAAGGANGGAAATATACAAAACTAAAAACACAGACATATTGTTACCAACGCAGATAGACTAAGGATATCAACCAGTAGATGCTTAACGAACCTTTTAACTGATGTGAAATACAAATCAACAATAAAATCTTTCGTTTACCATTTAAAAGGGAAATCGTTGTCTCAAACACAATGGTAAACATTCACAAAGAAAGCGCAAGATGAAACATTCAACATTTAATCAATCAAATAAGAGAGAAAATTCTGGGAAGGATGAAGGGATAAAGCGCAGAGATAATCATCAAAAACATAGAGACACTCAGCCCAAGAAGGCGCAAGGACTAATCATTCAACTGCGAATCAATTGACACATAGATAAGTAAGGGTAGTTAGTTGGGCAAATAAAATTATCCTCCACTCATCATCCATGAACAGAAAAGAAGGGCATTAGAATCTATAGGTTTATTAACACTGAAGTGACATCCGTCAATTCGGATCCTGACCGACTACTCAGGCTTGGACTGATGATCTAGGGATAAGGATGGAAGATAAAGCACAATCTCTTCATAATGATCAATAAAAAAAAACAGAATAGTCATAGCAATCAGGGATCGGGTTGCCAAGGAAATCAATTCAAAAGCAGCGAGTGTAAAGCTATGATGACTTTAAGTTCTCGATTAAAAACATTGAGTAAAAAAAATTTATTTACACAATAGAAGTACAATAATGAAAACACAAGAAAATATTAATCTACCATTCAAAACAAACACATGCGTATCGTAGCCCAAGGACACAGCTCCGAACCATTGTCCTGCACCCACTCCATCCAGTTCCCACTTGCCAATCGATGTGACTTCACCAGTACCTCCCACCCAATGCTAGGGGTACTCTTCTTCCCGCTGAGACCCCAGGCCACAAAGGGGCCACACACACTAAACCAAAGAACAACTAGCACCCAGCTCACCTCGAAAGGTCGAGCTACCACTCGTTACCTGAGTTGGGTATCCCAACTCCCATAAGATAAGTCAGTCAAGACAAAAATTCCATARCGTAATGTTACGCATCTAGATCCRATCCACGGTTCTCCTCCTCCATCCTTTTTATAGAGTTTCTAAGTGATTTCTTTCCCAAATTCCCATTTAATTTATTTTTCATTAATTTAATTCAGAAAAACCTCCCCCATACACATGTCACCCATCCCCCTAGTTGCACCAGAAATTAATTTCATTAGTTATTTAATTACACATATTTCCCTCACCCACCTAAAAACATTCCTAAAATCGCTCCTTGGTGTCCCCATATTCCCTTACACATTTTAAATGACTTACGCCTTTACTAAATTTCTAGTTGAGTTCATAATTAGAAAGTTCTTAAAGGCAAGGTTCCTTACTAAGTTAGTCATTCATCTTTTCCCTTACGTTTCCCTTTTTCTTTATGTTTCCCCTTTTTCACTTAGTTTCCTATTTCTTTTAAGTTTCCCTCTTTTCCCTTTTTATCTAAAACTCGAATTAGCAAGTGTAGAAAAACCACCTCTTTCTCTTTTTAATTAATAAATTTTAATTAACATATGTAGAAAAACAATCATTTCCTTTTTTTTTTAAATTTAATCCCCCAAATTAATTTGATTTTAATAAATTAATTGAATTTCTTACCCCCTTCTCGTCACATGTTTAATTATGATTATTATTATTATTTTTTTTACCACAAGTATCACTTAGACCTAGATTTTAATTTCCTAGGTTGGACGACAATTTTATTAGGGAAATTGTTTTTAAATCTTACTTATCACGTCATTCATTTTAAGGCCTACTAGGTTTATTCACTCACCCGTTGAAATCACGACGTTCCCTTGAGGATGCACTAGGTGCTCCAAGGGTGCCACTTTCCTTTTTTCATTTTCCTTGCACGACGTGCCCTTCAGGATGCACTACTTTCTCCAAGGGTGCCACTCGCCTCTTTCCATTTTCCTTGCGTGACGTGCCCTTCAGGACGCACTACGTGCTCCAAGGGTGCCACTCACCTTTTGACTGACTTGGTAGACATAAAAAAAACCTGGAGTATCATAGTATTATAATTTTATCTGTCAAACAAAAATGGAAACTGTTGGTGCATATCATATGCGTCGTCCTCGGTCACCGAGTTCGGACTATAGTTGTCCCACTGGACCTTGACCTGATCTACTGTTCGACATTGTAGTTGTCGAATGCAATGATCCAGGATGCAGATCGTCTCAGCCGTGAGCACACCCTCGTCCAATACGTGCAAGGAACTTATGTCAATAGCATAAGTAGGATCACTAATATAATGTCTCAAAACAATTACGTGAAAAACATTGTGCATACGCCTAAAAGAATCAGGCAAGGCTAGTCGATTGGCCACATGCCCCTTCCTCTCCACAATCTCAAAAGGTCCCACAAACCTAGGAGATATTTTATCTCCCTTTCCAAATTTGATCGAACTCTTATGTGGTTTTACCCGCAAGAAGACTCGATCACCAACTTCATAACTATGGTCGACACAGTGTGCATCGACATAACTCTTTTGTCGATTCTACACTCCTTGATCCTTTGTCTTATTGTTTTCTTTTGATCTTCCATTTATTGGATCACTTCTGGTCCCATGAAGATCCTATCCTCAAGTTGATCCCAACTCAAAGGCATCGAACACAGTCGCCCATAAAGAAACTCGAAAGGCACCATCTTAATGGTGCTTTGGTAACTGTTGTTATATGATAATTATACCAGTGGCAAGAATTCTTCTCAACGCTTTTGTTGGTCCATCACGTACATGCGCAACATGTCTTCCAAGACTTGGTTTGTTCGTTTGGTTTGGCCATTTTTCTCAGGGTGATATGCAGTACTGAAGTTAAGTTGGGTTCCCAAGGCCTCTTGGAAACTAGTCAAAAATTGTCCATTAAACATTGACCCTCGATCGAATATAATCCTCTTAGGCATGCCATGCAACCTCACCATCTCACTGATGAAAACTCTAGCTATGTCGGGTGCTTGATACATCGTATGCACAAGAATAAAATGAACACTCTTCATCAGAGTGTCGAATAAAACAAAAATTAAGTCATGTCTCCTTSCCGTAAGTGGAAATCCAACAATAAAATCCATCGAAATGACCTCCCATTTCGATTCCAGAATAGCGTGTGGCTGTAGCAGCCCTGCTGGATGTYTATGTTCAACCTTCACCTGATGACATTCTAGACATCTGGTCACATAACTGACTATGTCTTCCTTCATTCCTTTCCATAAGAATAAGGGTTTAAGGTTCGCMCTCATCTTCATGACCCCTGGGTGAACCATGTACACCATCTTGTGAGCCTCGTTTAGGATCAAACTCSTCAACTCATCATTAGGTGGTACATAAATTTTATTTTTTTAAATCTCAATAGTCCATCRTCGTCCAACTTAAATCCTTCAAATCTTGGTACCATCATTATGTTTTGTCCGATAAAATCCTTGACCTCTTTGTACCATTSATCATCGCACTGTAAAGTTAGAATCTTTTCATGTAGATTCATCTAAAGAGGCAACACCRAAAATATGCGTCGTCTCTGACTCAATGCATCTACCACTCAGTTCACTGTTCCTTTTATGTAAGTAATCTTGAAATCATACTCGCTAAGYAATTCCGACCAATGCCTTTGTCACACATTCAGGTCTCTTTGTGTAAAGATGTGTTGTAATCCACAGTGGTCCACTTTTAGTTCAAATTTTCATCCARTAAGGTAGTGTCTCCCAACTCTCAAGGCATAAACAATGGATAACAATTTCAAATTGTGCATTACATAGTTCTCCTCATGCCTTCTCAATTTCCTCGAGATGTAAGAGATCACTCGACCGTCTTGCATCAATACTCCGCCTAAGCCTTCCTTGGATGCGTCAGTGCATACCAAGAATTCCATGTCCATGTCAAGGACCTTTAATATCGGTGTTGTTGTCAACAACTCCTTGAGCCTCCAAAATTCCTCCACACATTTCTCCGTCCAAACAAACTTCTTTCTCTTCTTCTGCAATTTCGTGATTGAATTTGCTATCTTCGAAAATCCCTCGACGAACCGTCAATAGTATCTTGCTAAACCCATGAAGCTATGCACTTCCAGGACATTTGTTTGTGCAGACCATTCCACAATAGCCTCGACCTTTGTTGGATCCACGACTATACCTTTGTTGGATATGACATGCTCTAGGTAGTGAATCTTTGATTGGTAAAATGAGCATTTAGACAATTTCCCAAATAATTTGTTCTCTCGCAGACACTGTAGTACCAAGCGCAAGTGCTCATCATGCTCTTCCATCATCTGAGAGTAAATCAAATATCGTCAGTGGATACTTGGACGAACTTGTCCAAGTACTTGTGGAAAACCCTATTCATCAAACAAATAAATACCCCTGGGGCTTTCGTTAGTCGAAATGGTAAAACAATAACTCGTAATGTCCAAACCTCATCTTAAAGGTGGTCTTAGGGACGTCATCCTCGTTGATCCATAACTGGTGATACCCTAATCCCAAGTCGATCTTTGAAAACACCATCGCAAACTTCATCTGTTCAAATAGATCATCAATCCTTGGCAATGGATATTGATTCTTGATCATTGCCTTATTGAAATGATGGTAGTCAATGCAGAGTCTCCATGACCCATCCTTCTTTCGTATGAAAATAACAGGTGCACCCCATGGTGATGTTAGGACCATACAATGTACCTTTTTGCTCACACTTTTTGCTACCTTTACACCCTTGTTTCACTCACATTTAAACTCACATTATCACCTTACCCTATCTTTCTAAAGGTATAAAACGTCTCTTCTCTTTACTATACGTTTAATCTGTTTTGCATATAATTTTACATTACTCTCGTACTTAACCATTGGTCAGAAATGTATAAGTGCTGAAATAGTTTGAACTGCAGATTAGCATTGAGGCCTGTTGCTGAAACAACTAAAGCACGCAAACCTTGTGGCTGAAACAGTCTGTGGACTATGATACTGAAACAACAACTCACAGAAGAAGTTGTTACACTCTCCGTGGTCTACGATGCTGAAACAACAACTCACATAGAAGAAGTAGTTACACTCTCCGTGGTCTACGATGCTGAAACAACAACTCACACAGAAGAAGTTGTTACACTCTCTGTGGTCTACGATGCTGAAACAACAACACAAAGATGTTACATTGACCACAACAACTGCATCTTGAGCTAGAATTAACCACTTTTTCCGTGTGACCACGTGCTAAAACAGTCAGAACGCAAATCCCATTGCTGAACAACCCACGATTTGCGATGCTGAAACAACATATAACAATAGTAACGAGAGGACAAATAAAGAAGTTGTTACTCCAATTGAAATAACAAAACTCCACTTAGCACCTTTGCACTATTGTAATAACATTCTGTTGTGAGAGACTAGGATATCCTATTCCAGTATAGAGAGTCGATCTAACTAAGAATAGGACTCAGATGTACACATGTAATTGGATGATCAAATTGTATYGAGGRGATTCTCCTCTTTAAATAAGAGGAAATCATCATTAGAGAGGACCTTCTTTTTGACAAAGAGAGGATTTACAGATAAGGACATATTTTAGTTTAGATTGCAATATGACACAKTTGACAGATGAATAAAAGACTATTCTGATGATTTCTCTCTAGTTTCTTTTGTTTCAGGGGAATMTTGTGAGAAGGGAGGGCCCAACTTCTTCACAARATTCACCCATTAGCTTTGTAGTGTGTTAGTGTTATTTCTGTTCATGTCTTGATTAAATTCCRTTCTGCTGAAACACTACTTTACTGAACTCTGTCTTGYTGAAACTTTGTTTTATTAGTTGTTACATTGTTTTCATATAATTCATGCTTGGGTAACTGATAATCGTTCTAGTTAGCAATCCTGTTTGGTGAATTTATGAAAGCGTGATAATCAGGGACAGGTGCTGAAGATTCATGCTTGGAGAATAGGGTCATGTTCTCTGTTAGGAGGTATTTAGTCTTCAGTGTGTGCCAATCATTCCAATTAGAAATGGGTTCATGAAAGTGTGATAACCAGAAATAGGTGCTGAAGATTCCTGCCTGGGGAATAGGGTCCTGTTCTCTGTTAAGAGTTATTTAGCCTTCAGTGTGTGTCAATCATTCCAATTAGCAATGGGTTCATGAAAGTGTGATAACCAGAAATAGATGTTGAAGATTCCTGCCTGGGGAATAGGGTCATGTTCTCTGTTAAGAGTTAGTTAGCCTTCATTGTGTGTCAATCATTTCAATTAGCAATGAGTTCATAAAAGTGTGATGATCAGAAACAGGTGCTAAAGATTCTTGCTCGGGGAATAGGGTCTTGTTCTCTGTTACACGATAGTTGGTCTTTCCTGTTGCAACATCTTTTTGTTATTTTAAATGTAATCCGGGATCCTTTAATTAATCATTTCTTTAAACTTTGAACTCTGCAATAGGTAGATTTCTTTCCTGTAATTCCAGTTAGAACTTTAGTTTGTTCAAGGCAAAGTGTGATTAATATATTTCTACTACAACTATATGTTGCTTTTGAGATTGAGCATATATAGTGTGTGATTACCTTTGAAATAAACAAACTTACCTGGGTTGACAATTTATGTAGCACTTGATTGCTTAATTAAATAGGCAATTATAGTGACCAACATTTTGGCGTCGTTGCCGAGGAAGGTAATTATAGATTTCAAAAGCACTTATGATTTTTCAGATACAAATATTGCATGAGAGGANAAGATTAATTAGTAACCTAATCTAAGATTTTCTTCCCGTACCTTGAGCCTTAATTATTGCCACATCGCGGTATCGCAACTCGGCATACCATTCCCCCAAAAATCTGTCTTCGAACTTTCGAGTCGCGATATGGTGAATAGATTAATTATGCAATTAATGACTCTCCAAATCGTGATTACTATTAATTGAATCCAAGTCGGCCCTCGTGGCCTCGCGAGTTAAAGATTCAAATTGTTGAAAGGAATCCACGATGCAGCGATAAGCGAGAAAATGGTTAACGTTGCTAAGTTTGAAATTTAAAAAAAAATAAAATGAGATGTGTCCCGTCCCGCACATCGAGGTTTGTGCATTTCCCAAAGCACTTGCTGCTCTCCGTACCCCGATTGCCTGTCAAGCCACCAACATTGATGACATTAATGAAGAATTAGAGTAAATCCACGAATAAATATGATCGAATTTTTATGCAATCAATTTGTTGTTAATTGCGATTGGATAGACTTATTACGGAGAATACAAAAGTTTCAAATATATACGGGAGTCTCATTTGTTATAATAAAAACTTTTTATAAGCGGCACATCTCGTCACTTTCAGAGTGAATTAACTTCTGCATGTATACGCAGGTTTATCACAGAAGAGTGAAAATGTCAGCTTCAGTCATGGCTCCATGGAAAGCGACGAAGGCAAATGTTGAAGTTACAAGTCCGGGATCAGACAATGTCTCTGATACTTCACCCCGAAGTATCGAATCAATTTTCGACTGGTCGCAGGTGTCCAATGTTCTGCAGGCAGAATTAGTTGATTACTCAGATGATTCTGATGGCAACAAAAGAGACAATTTGCACACCAAATATAAGATTGTCGTCCAGTCTGGGATGCACAGAATAGCAACCAGGCCCTGGCTGCTCCCTTAATACGACATGATCCACTGGGCTTTGGATCATGTGGACCTGCCCACCAGAAAAATTATGAACAGTCGGTGAGTGGCTATCGAAAATTTCCATCCAAAGCATTTACAAGACATGTATAAGCTGCCTTCCACATCTGAATATACATATGGCATGGATTTCTTGGAAGAATTCAAGGAAAAAGAGTGCGTTCAATACAACAAAACCATTCCTGGTTTGATCAAAGACTGGGTTTCGCGACCCGCGAAATTCAAGGCAAATGATCAGGGCATCTATTCTATTTCTTCTTTAGAGACACAGTACAAGTATGTGGCCATGATGACATGTCGCCTGTTCGGGCGAGAAGATACCTCACATTTCCATGTCTCCTAGGTGCCTCTCATATTTCGAGTCGCTGAAGGTTGCTCATTCAATTGGGCAAAAATGCTCTCAGACAGCTTAGCCAACAGGGTCATAGAGTATCGGGAGAAAAAGGCAGGCGGGAAANAAGATTAATTAGTAACCTAATCTAAGATTTTCTTCCCGTACCTTGAGCCTTAATTATTGCCACATCGCGGTATCGCAACTCGGCATACCATTCCCCCAAAAATCTGTCTTCGAACTTTCGAGTCGCGATATGGTGAATAGATTAATTATGCAATTAATGACTCTCCAAATCGTGATTACTATTAATTGAATCCAAGTCGGCCCTCGTGGCCTCGCGAGTTAAAGATTCAAATTGTTGAAAGGAATCCACGATGCAGCGATAAGCGAGAAAATGGTTAACGTTGCTAAGTTTGAAATTTAAAAAAAAATAAAATGAGATGTGTCCCGTCCCGCACATCGAGGTTTGTGCATTTCCCAAAGCACTTGCTGCTCTCCGTACCCCGATTGCCTGTCAAGCCACCAACATTGATGACATTAATGAAGAATTAGAGTAAATCCACGAATAAATATGATCGAATTTTTATGCAATCAATTTGTTGTTAATTGCGATTGGATAGACTTATTACGGAGAATACAAAAGTTTCAAATATATACGGGAGTCTCATTTGTTATAATAAAAACTTTTTATAAGCGGCACATCTCGTCACTTTCAGAGTGAATTAACTTCTGCATGTATACGCAGGTTTATCACAGAAGAGTGAAAATGTCAGCTTCAGTCATGGCTCCATGGAAAGCGACGAAGGCAAATGTTGAAGTTACAAGTCCGGGATCAGACAATGTCTCTGATACTTCACCCCGAAGTATCGAATCAATTTTCGACTGGTCGCAGGTGTCCAATGTTCTGCAGGCAGAATTAGTTGATTACTCAGATGATTCTGATGGCAACAAAAGAGACAATTTGCACACCAAATATAAGATTGTCGTCCAGTCTGGGATGCACAGAATAGCAACCAGGCCCTGGCTGCTCCCTTAATACGACATGATCCGCTGGGCTTTGGATCATGTGGACCTGCCCACCAGAACAATTATGAACAGTCGGCGAGTGGCTATCAGAGCTTTCCATCCAAAGCATTTACAAGACATGTATAAGCTGCCTTCCACATATGAATGTACATATGGCATGGATGTCTTGGAAGAATTCAAGGAAAAAGAGTGCGTTCAATACAACAAAACCATTCCTGGTTTGATCAAAGACTGGGTTTTGCGACCCGCGAAATTCAGGGCAAATGATCAGGGCATCTATTCTATTTCTTCTTTAGAGACACAGTACAAGTATGTGGCCATGATGACATGTCGCCTGTTCGGGCAAGAAGATACCTCACATTTCCATGTCTCCTAGGTGCCTCTCATATTTCGAGTCGCTGAAGGTTGCTCATTCAATTGGGCAAAAATGCTCTCAGACAGCTTAGCCAATAGGGTCATAGAGTATCGGGAGAAAATGGCAGGCAGGAAACCCTCAGTGTTTTACATGTCGGCATATATCATGGATGCGATATGTTCCATGACGCCTTTCCCCTTGATGAATTGGGCTTGGAATCCAACCCAAGCAAAACTAGTGCATGAATACCATGATAAATTATGGGAAAATAAAGCTGAAAAATTCCCATACGAGATTTTCAATTGGGTGATGGTGCCCCTGCACATCATTATTTTTGATCACCCGCCACCTCGCATATCGGATAGCGTTTCAACAGGTCTGAGTGGTGTCGCAGATTGGTATGTAGAAGCAGAGTTCTCATACATCAGAGTTTTCGGGGCTTTTGTTCCCCCTCATGCGCTACCTTTGTTCATTCCCGATAAACTAGCTTGTCGAGAAGTTGCATGGCAAACAGTAATCGGAGGCGTAAGCAAGGAACTCAAGGGCTATTCAAAGAAGGTATGGCCTTCTTTTCCCATTCGAATGAATTCATATTCTTTATTAGATTTCGGGCATGCTAAAGCCGAGGCTGCTGCCCTGGAGGACCTGAAGTTGGCCTCCATTGAGATTAAAAAACACGATCCACAGAAAATCGTGAGCAATCATCTGGCTCATGTTGGGCTTAAGAGATTCGAACATGAGAATTCCCCCTCAGACGACATTTTCCGAGGAGCGAGATCTTATGAAGAGGTGTTAGCCCGGATCCAATCGCTAGCACCATAAGACACAGCAGTTGTGTTAAGATTCCAGGAGCATAGGCGAAGATGTCTTCCCACTGTGTTGGGAGGTTTGGCCATTGCCGACACAAAAAAAAAAAATGCTGAAGATTCCACAGAGGTAATATCTATCCTTGGACAACAACCGGAAGAGGAACAAACGAGTAATCTCGAAACGAAAGAAAATACTCCAGACCCTCCAAGCAAAGAGAGTTCCGCAACGAAATAAAAGACTCCAGACCCTCCATGCAAAGAGAGTTCGGCGACGACAGAAAAGATGCCAGACCCCCCAGGCAAGCAGAGTTCGGAGGCTGAAGGAAAAACGCTAGACCCCCTAGGCAAGAAAAGTTCGGAGGCTGAAGGAAAAACTCCAGACCCTCCAAGAAAGTAGATAGCAGAGACTGAAAAAGAACAGAACCCTGTCAATACTCCAAAAGAATCAACAAAGCAAATAGGAAAACCCATCTCCTCTGTCACACCCTTGCAGTTGGCACAGGGAGATATTAGNTGAATGGCAAACAGTAATCGGAGGCGTAAGCAAGGAACTCAAGGGCTATTCAAAGAAGGTATGGACTTCTTTTCCCATTCGAATGAATTCATATTCTTTATTAGATTTCGGGCATTCTAAAGCCGAGGCTGCTGCCCTGGAGGAACTGAAGTTGGCCTCCATTGAGATTAAAAAACACGATCCACAGAAAATCGTGAGCAATCATCTGGCTCATGTTGGGCTTAAAAGATTCGAACATGAGAATTCCCCCTCGGACGACATTTTCCGAGGAGCGAGATCTTATGAAGAGGTGTTAGCCCGGATCCAATCGCTAGCACCCGAAGACACAACAGTTGTGTTAAGATTCCAGGAGCATAGGCGAAGATGTCTTCCCACTGTGTTGGGAGGTTTGGCCATTGCCGACACAAAAAAAAAAATGCTGAAGATTCCACAGAGGTAATATCTATCCCTGGACAACAACCGGAAGAGGAACAAACGAGTAATCCCGAAACGAAAGAAAAGACTCCAGACCCTCCAAGCAAAGAGAGTTCGGCAATGAAAGAAAAGACTCCAGACCCTCCATGCAAAGAGAGTTCTGCGACGACAGAAAAGACGCCAGACCCCCCAGGCAAGCAGAGTTCGGAGGCTGAAAAAAAAACGCTAGACCCCCTAGGCAAGCAAAGTTCGGAGGCTGAAGGAAAAACTCCAGACCCTCCAAGAAAGGAGATAGAAGAGACTGAAAAAGAACAGAACCCTGTCAATACTCCAAAAGAATCAACAAAGCAAATAGGAAAACCCATCTCCTCTGTCACACCCTTGCAGTTGGCACAGGGAGATATTAGCGAGGGATGGATATTTGGTGAAGAGATGAGGCCTATAAGGGCAGAGGAACTCCCTCCTAATGAGTTCTTTTTTGATAAAAAGAGAAAAGCTTTGGTGAAGCGAGAATTTTGTCAAGAGGGAGAGTCCACCGTTAAAAAATACAAAATCATGACAGATGGTAAGAACAAGAAAAGTGACCAGCTTACTACTGAAATCGCTGGAACATTGGGTGCCTACGCTTCGGCGAATCAATTCTCGGTTGGCCAGATGAATCACCAATTAAAAAGAAAAAATCGCCTCATCAAGATCCTCGAGGCCAGGTTGACTACAGCTACAGAAAATGCCAAGGGCCAGGCCAACACAGGATGGAACATGCTAGATTGGCTGATAAAAATGAGATAGAAACTCTCAAAGTCAAGCTGGAGCAAGCACATTCGGTGATCCGAGAAGGTCGGGTGCAGGCTGGTCAACAGAGGAATATGATCACAGAGCTAGAAGCTCAGTTAGAGGTTGCTGAGAGCAGAATGATCAACGTCGAAGGATTTAAATCTCGGGNAAATTTGTATAAATAGACACAAAAAGAAGAATACCAGGCTGGACCTTTTTGGTATCGATTGCAATAGAGTTTTACACTGGAAGATGTTAATATACAAGCATTTTTTAAGATTCTCGATTCCGTCCAGACTGTATTACCAAGTTTGCTTCTTTGTGTTTTATGTTTTATTTCATTTCGCTCATTTATAACTGATGTGCTTTGTTAAATTTAGTACAACCACTACTATAACAAACGAATTCTGGTTTTCTGTCTCTGTCTATTGTTTTTCCTCTACACCGGCAATCAGCAGGTGTAAGACCAATTCGCATGTTCAGAATTCTACGTTTATTCTCGGCTACGTCGGTTATTTTCTCACCTTTTTCTTCTTCTGCTTATATGTGACTTTTCTTTGATAGGAACTTCATGTTATATGCAACTAAATGTTTCTCTTTCGCATCACACTTTTATATTAAATTATAATGCAGTTACAGGAAAGGGCCTTCTTTTGCAATCTTTATTTCGTTCAGAAAATGTAAAAATCTCTCTTTATTTCGACCGAATTGAAACAACACCGAAATCTCTCTTTAAATTATTTCCTACGATTACTGTTCCTCAATGACTGTACCTGCA
>JZKD02S0590076.1:0-16068 GCA_000966675.3 Picea glauca | reverse complement strand
TTCCTAAAAACGCTCCCGCTTCGCTTCGTGCTCTGGCAACATTGAAAATACATCCCGCAGCTACCATAATATCAACAACCTACTCAAGCCCCTATTCCCTTGGGTAAGTTCATTGATCCTTCTCCTAATACTATTTTTGAAAAAGAAGTAGAAATATTGTCTTTTGACCAATGGTTGGGGCTAGATGGTATAAGACTATTTCATTGAAGAAGGTTAGAAGGGATGAGAGGCTAAGAATGGGGAAGACTTGTCTAGGGGTGTTTCTAGGGCTTAGGACCTTAGTTATCAGAACTAGACTGATGAGCGAACCGGTTGACCCCAAAAATGTAAACTGGACCGGAATTGGAAAAAAACTGGACAAAAAAACAAGTCGACCAAAAAACACATAAAATATTCAAATTTTGAAAAAATACATATATATTTATGTGCATCCATATGAATCCAAACCATTTATACACAAATATGCAAAGTTTCTCATTTATATAGTAGCAAGAGTGCATATAACCAAAATAGTACCGAGTGCAATCCATCTCTGAACCAAAATAAATCAACAAAGAGGTTCTAAATGCCCTCTAGAGTCCAAAAATAATCATGCTACAACAAATAACTAAATATCATCAAAATCATTACCTATATTAGGATCCTCATCATCAGTGTCGCCCTCTAAGCATTAAAATAATATAGAAAAAGCTTAACATGCCTAATAAGTGTTTACTTGAGTGAAGGGTACATTTTTACTAGGGTCGTGACAAAAGAGTTCAATACCCTCATACATGATAGAATCCAGTGGAAACGTTGCAATCCTACCAATCTTGAAATCTTGAAAACCGTTAAGTCTATTGAATTTTGAATGGGACCTAAAATTCTACTTTCTCCATATGAAGTCCAATGAGGTTGGAACCACTCTCAAACATCCTGAAACAATTAATGGTAATGTTAAAATTTAAGTAAAAGTGACATTCTCCTTTATCTTTTAACATTACCATTAATTACTAGGTTTGAGTAGACCCTAGGGTTAGGTAATAGCCCCCCCCTCTTAAATTACTAATTTTTTTTATTTGAAAATCATAGGTCCATGTCGTGTCGTATGGAGCTGTATGAAACCAGTCAAAAAAATTTGAAAATTGTGGGTCCATGTCGTGTCATACGAAGTTGTATGAAACCGACCAGTTCCATACCGAACCTACCAAAAACGATTTGGGAGGGTTGGTCGGACTGGATTTTCCCCAATGGACCGACCAGATCCAATGGTTCTGATAACACTGCTTAGGACCAACCTTTGATGGAAGCCCCACTTGAGGTTAGAACCTAGGTGAACTAGGGATTCCAACCCCTCTAGTAATAGGGATTGACATTGCTTTTGTTGAGGCATGTAGATACTCCCTGAGTTCTAGAAAAGGTTATGGATCTATTGGATCTAGTGGCAGTAGAGGAGGACTTGGCAGGGATATGGGGAAGGTACTCATCTAAACAAGGGAAGGAAATCCCATAGCTTCCTAGCACAAAAAAAATCCCTCATTGAGGTTAAGGAAGGGAATTGAAAAACCCTTAAAGGGGCCCTTAGATCAGGGAAATCCCCTATAAAGGTTCCCCAATGATAACTCTATCCCTCAATATTAGGGGGATAGGCAAGCCTAAAAAAAAACTTGCCTTTGGAAGGCTTTTGGGTCTCCATAAGATGGATATTTTAATGATTCAAGAAAACATGGCTAAGATAAAGAAGATCATAGAAGACCTCTCTAAATCCTAGAAGGACTGGGATTTCCTTGCACTAGATGTTGTAGGGCGATCTAGGGGGGTTGCTAACGGGATGCAAAAGAACATCCATGAGATTGATTAATTTTGTGTTCTTGGCATTAGGGATTGGAGCAGTATTCTTCTCCATGGAGTTGGGAAAAGATTACTTTGTTGTTAATGCGTATGGTCCCTATGGGGAGAGAATCCCCTTCTGGGAGGTGATGTTGGGTGAGAATTTTCTAAGAGTATAAATGATTATTTTGGAGGTGATCTTAACTTCAGCATAAAAAGGACAAAAATTTAGAGGTCCTCTACCAGGGAGGACCCTATAGCAGATTTCTTTGTTCATCATCTTGAGGAAGTAGGACTTGTATAGATATGGATCCCATTAAGATGACCCTGACATGTAGAAATCTATGGATGGGGGAAAGGATGATCTCGAAAGGGCTAGATAGATGCCTTGTATACAACACTGTAATGAATGACCCTAAAAGAAATAGAACATGGGTAGAGGTGGGAAGATAGTAAGCCTCCTAGCTCTTTCAAATTCAATCCAAGGTGGTTAGAGGATGAGAGTTTCATTTGTTAAATTGTATGCAGCTGCAGAGGATATTCTTCCTCTAACTAACTTGGAAAGTTGGCCTCCAAGAAGCCCTCCTCCAAGCAGCCCTCCTAGCAGCCCTCCCTCAAGCTGCCCTCCTCTAACCAACCTGGGTAGGTCGGCCCTAACCTAGCCTAGGTTGGCCCTACCCTAACCTAGGTCAGTCCTAACCTAGGGGGAAGCCCTAACCTAACTCACCTAACCTAAAAACTATCCTATATAAAGAAGAGGGGGGTCCACCCCTCAGACACATCAGTTCACTACTTCTGAAGGCAGCAGTTCTGAGGTATGATAGCACTGTTCTGGTGTGCAGCAAATAGGAGATAAGATATCTCTGTTTCGAGACAGAGTATATCTGTTCTGGTGGACAACAAGCTACTCTATTCTGTAGCAGATATCTACTATATTCTGTAGCGGCAAACGTACTCTGTTCTGAGGTCTGTTCTGGACAGCAACTAAAGGGTGATTCTGGACAACAACTAAGAGGTTTTTTTGAGGGCTGAAAAACTTTGTTCTGAGCAGCAACTTTCTCTAATCTGAGGCAGCCTTAAGAGCAGTTCTAAGTCAGCATTAATGGCACATCTGAGACAGCAGCAGCTACAGTAATAGCTACAAGTCTGAGGGCAGATCTAGGTAGAGGCTTAAAGAAGTTGAAGACACATAAACATCAGTAAGTGCTATAGTCTTAGTGTTATTGTCTTATCTCTCTCAAGAAGAGAAGTCTTGTACTGTCATTGTACTTGTTTGAATGTTAAATATATCACAAGAAGTTTGTTGGGTTTTCTTCCCCTTGAGGATTTCCCAGGATAAATACTTGTCCACTTTGTGAGTGTTGTTCTTCAAATGTTTCTTATACTTCAGTTTTTCTGATAAAGGCTAAAGAACACTACTGTGAACTATTGTTATCTGTTTAAGATTGAAAATTAACATGGTATCAGAGCTCTAGGGCGTGGAAATGCTCAGTTCTGCAGTCTGCTAGAGCATGCACAGATCCTTAGGAGTTATTCAAGCACAGTACTTGCAGAGATGTCTTCCATTTATGTAAGGCCTGAGGACAGACTCGAAGGGGCTTCAAACTTTAATGTTTGGAAAGCCAGAGTCCTGAATTTCCTGGAAGAATATGACTTGGACAACTTTGTGATCAGTACAGTAGAAGAGCCCACTACCAATGCAGGAAGGACAACCTTCAAGGAAAAATCAGGCAAAGGCAAAGTGAATAATATTTGATTCGGTAAAGGATAACATCATGGATGTTATAGCACCTCTGAAGACAACAAAGGAGTGTCTTGACACTCTATCTAATCTGTATGAAAAGAAGACGCTTAGTCAGAAGAGGGTTCAAAAGAATAAGCTTCGAACTCTCAAGATGGAGAAGGATGATTATGTGGCCTCCTTCTTCACAAAGATCTCTCAGTTAATAGATCAGTTGTTGGTCAATGGTGTAACTGTAGATGATGATGATCTCGTCCAGACTGTTGTGGATGGTCTTCCATCTTCTTGGGAGACATTTATGGCTGGGATAAATGCTCGTGAAAATCAGCAAGACTTTGAAAGGTTGTGGCACGATTGTCTGCGGGAAGAAGGGAGAATTCAAAGTCGAAATGGTACTTCAAAGGAAGAGAACCTTGCTGTAACAGCAAGGACAAGGAAAGGGAAAAGATTTACTTCTCAGAAGAAGTTTCCTCAAAAGGAGAAAAGCAAAGGTGGCTTCAAAGGAAAAGATTTTGATATGACAAGAGTGAAGTGCTACAACTATCAATGAAAGGGGCACTTTGCCAGAGATTGTCCAAAGATCAGAAAAGGACACAAGAGTAAATATCGTGCTACTATTGTTGCAGAAGATGAGTCTCAAAGGACGAAGACTAAAGGGGCTTCCAGTAGTCAAGAGACCAAGAGAGAACACTATCTTATTTCAGCACTCTCCGGTTCTCTTACAAACAATGTTGAATCATGATTGGTGGATAGTGGAGATTCCAGGCACATGACACGAAATAAAGGAGTCCTTGCGAACTTCAAGGAGAAGAAGTTTTATGCTCGGGTAGAACTTGGAGATAATGCTAGCTATGCAATCGAAGGAATTGGTTCAGCATCCTTTCAGCTCGAATCTGGAGGTGAGTTACACATTGAGGAAATCATATATGTTCCTGGTTTAAAGAAGAATCTTATCTCGATTGCAATCCTGGAAGATAAAGGTTACAGGGTAATGTTTATGGACAAGAAAGCTCTCTTATGGCCCAAGAATGAAGAACTAAGTTCAGCAATTGTGATTGAACTTAGAGAGGGAGATCTCTACAAGCTTTCAGGACATATCCAAGCACTGGTTCATGCTTCAGTTAGTCCATTTGAGTTGTGGCATCATAGGTTTGGACATCTTCACTTCAAAGCGCTCCCCAGACTACAGAAAATGGTAAGAGGAATGTTTGCTCTTCATTTTGAACATGATGGTATCTGTAGAGGTTGTGTTCTTGGTAAAAACATAAAGAAGTATTTTCCTAACAGTAACACAAGGTCTAAAGGAATTCTGGATTTAATATATTCAGACATATGTGGGCCTATGTCAACGCCTTCCCTGAATGGATGTCTTTATTATGTGATTTTCATAGATGACTTCTCTAGGAAATCATGGATCTATTTTCTAAAGGCAAAGAATGAAACTTTCAATAAATTTCTAGAATTCAAAGCATTGATTGAAAACTAGACTGAAAACACATATGTGCTTTGAGGATTGACAATGGTGAGGAATTTGAGTCTCGTCAGTTTGATGACTTCTGTAAAGAAGTAGGAATCAAGAGACAGCTAAATGTGCCCTACAACCCTCAGCGGAATGGGATTGTTGAGAGAAAGAAGAGAACAATCTATGAGGCAGCAAAAGCTATGATGTGTGATCAAGACCTTCCCATATCACTATGGGAGGAAGCCACAAGCACTGCAGTTTATATTCAGAATAGAAGTCCTCATGCTATTCTAGGGGAAAAGACTCCAGAAGAAGCATTCAATGGCGAAAAGCCAGAAGTGGGACACCTGAGGATTTTCAAATGTCCAGTTTGCATACATGTACCGAAAGAGAAAAGAACTAAGATGGAGATTTCTGGGAAGAAAGGAATTTTTGTTGGGTACAATGAAACATCCAAGGCCTTCAGAATCTATGTTCCAGGCCAAAGACATATCGAGGTAAGCAGGGATGTAAAATTTCATGAAGAAGTTGCACTTAAGCAATCTAAAGAGTTGCAACTGGATACAGAAATGGAGGAACCTGAAGAGCCATTGGATCAGCTTGGTACTCTGGATCCAGTAGAACAGATAGAGAGACCTTTGGAGGTACCTCCTACTAGGAGGAATCTTGCCTGGTGTAGAGAAATTCTATGAGATGCAGAAAAACATGTTGCTCCTTCAGGTACATTCAGAGAAAGTAATAGACCTCAAAGATATTCAGGTTATGTAGCTCTTCTGTCGCAGATTAGCGATGCAGAGCCCACCATCTATGAGGATGTTGCTAAGTAGTAAGTATGAAAAGATGCCATGGTGGAAGAATATCAATCCATCATGAAAAATGATGTATGGGAAGTGGTTCCAAGACGAGAAGGAAAATCAGTGGTCACCTCCAAATGATTGTTCAAGATCAAGCATGCAGCTGATGGAAGTATTGAGGAATACAAAGCGAGATTTGTGGCTCGTGGTTTTTCTCAAAAGGAAGGCATTGACTATGATGAAACATTCGCACCTGTTGCAAGGTACACTTCCATTAGGACCATCATATCCCTCGCTTCAGTGCTGCGTTGGAAACTTCACCAGATGGATGTTAAAACAACATTCCTTAATGGTCAAGTTGAGGAAGCAGTATATATAGAACAGTTAGAGGGTTTCATGGTTCATAGAAAAGAATCACATGTGTGCAAATTAAAGAAAGCACTATATGGGTTGAAACATGCACCAAGGGCTTGGTATGCAAGAATTGACAGTTATCTTTAGAGCCTGGGCTTCTCCAAGAGTGCAGTTGATCCCAACCTATATTTCAAGGCAATAGAAAATCATCCCCTAATTTTGGTTCTATATGTTGATGATTTATTCATTACATGAGAGGAACAACTGATAGTCCAATGTAAGAGGGAGCTCACTTCTGAATTTGAAATGAAATACATTGGTCTCATGCATTACTTCCTTGGTTTCGAAGTATGGCAAAGAACAGATGAATCTTTCCTTTCTCAAGGAAAATATATAGTTGATATACTGTGCAGATTTGGTATGCTAGATTGTAAATCCATGTCTACACCCATGGTATCTAACTTAAAGAAGTTACATGAGTCAGATTTTGAATCAGACTTGGTGGACCCATCTATGTACATGCAGCTTATTGGATCCTTGATGTATTTGATCCATACAAGGCCAAATATATGCTTTGTTGTAAGCGCCTTGAGTCAGTTCATGTCCGAGCCGAGACAAAGACATTGGATTGCCGCCAAACATGTCCTCAGATACTTGAAAGGGTCCATTGCATATGGACTTAGATACAGCTCCAGTGGAGGAGTGTTGCTTCATGGCTATGTTGATTCAGACTGGGTTGGGAGCTCATTGGACTGGAAGAGTACTTCTGGATACTGTTTTATCTTGGGTTCAGCTATGATATCTTGGTCTAGCAAGAAACAGGGCTCCATAGCACAAAGTACAGCTGAAGCAAAATATATAGCAGCCAGTAATGCAAGCAGAGAAGCAGTATCGCTGAGAGAGCTTTTGTCGGGATTGTTTCAAGGGAGGTTAGAAACAACTATTATCCACTGAGATAACCAAAGTTGTTTAAAGCTCACAAAGAACTCGGGAACTCGGTCTTCCATGACAGATCAAAGCATATTGAGATGAAATATCACTTCATCAGAGACATGGTCCAAAGACATGTCATCAAGTTGCAGTGCATTCGTACTGATGAGCAGATAGCAAATATATTGACTAAGCCTCTGTCCTTTGGAAAATTTGTGTACTTCCAAGACAAGCTTGGTATGGTAGAAAATGCCTCCCTCACTGAGAGGGAGTGTTAAAGGTTGCAGCATCATGGGAAATTCTCCAAGAGTGCCTTGTATGTCAAGGCTGATTTGAGACTTGGAGAAAAGCCTTGTAAGTCAAGGCAAGAGACAAAAGATGTTGCTACAAGTCTTGTGAGCTTTGTGAGTAAAAGCAAAAGCCAAGACAAGTCTTGTGAGATTTGTGTGTCAAAGCAAAAGTCAATCACAAGAAATTCTCCAAGACTGCCTTATATGTCAAGGCTGACTTGAGACTTGGAGAAAATCCTTGTAAGTCAAGGCAAGAAGAAACTGCCATCAGTCTTGTGAGCTTTGTGTGTCAAAGCAAAATTCAAGACAAGGTAATGTGAAAAGTTCTCCTAGGTCTTCAAGCTGAGCTATGAGTATTCATTAGCGACTGGCCACCCCTAAGTGAAATAACTCTAGCAGTTGACCATGGTCAAGGAGAACTCGATGATCACATTCCATGAAATGATCCTTATCTGTATAAGGTTACGAAACTTCTTGTGACATATTGATCTTGTGTGGATGTCAACAAGTCAATGGTCATGTGCAAAGACTAAAAGGATTTGTGTGTATGTGTATGCCTGAAGAATACCCTCTTTGTTGAGAGGGAGTGTTAAATTTTATGCAGTTGCAGAGGATATTTTTCCTCTAACTAACTTGGAAAGTTGGCCTCCAAGCATCCTTCCTAGCAGCCCTCCCTCAAGCTTCCCTCCTCCTAACCTCCCTCCTGTAACCGACCTGAGTAGGTCGGCCCTAACCTAGCCTAGGTCGGCCCTACCCTAACCTAGGTCGGTCCCAACCTAGGGGGCGGCCCTAACCTAACTCACCTAAACTAAAAACTATCCTATATAAAAAAGAGGGGGGGGCACCCCTCAAACACATCAGTTCACTACTTCTAAAGGCAGCAGCTCTGATAGCACTGTTCTGGTGGGCAGCAACTAGAAGATAAGATATCTTTGTTCGAAGACAGAGTATATATGTTTTGGTGGACAGCAATCTACTCTATTCTGTAGCAGCCATCTACTATATTCTGTAGCAGCAAATGTACTATGTTCTGAGGTCTGTTATGGACAGCAACTAAAGGGTGATTCTGGACAGCAACTAAGAGGTTTTTCTGATGGCTGAAAAACTCGGTTTTGGGCAGCAACTTTCTCTAATCTGAGGCATCCTTTTGAGCAGTTCTAAGTCAGCATTAATGGCACATCTGAGACAGCAGCAGCTACAATAATAGCTACAGGTCTGAGGGCAGATCTGGGTAGAGGCTCAGAGAATGTTGAAGACACAAAAACAACAGTAAGTGCTATTGTCTTATCTCTCTCAAGAAGAGAAGTCTTGTACTGTCATTGTACTTGTTTGACTGTTAAATATATCACAAGAATTTTTCTGGTTTTCTTCCCCTCGAGGGTTTCCCAAGATAAATACTTGTCCACTTTGTGAGTGTTGTTCTTCAAATGTTTCTTATGCTTCAGTTTTTCTGATAAAGGCTAAAGAACACTACTGTGAACTATTCTTATATGTTTAAGCTTGAAAATTAACATTATCAACATAGTAAAGGTTGAATGGTTGAGATTTGACGGTTTCCTAATGAAGTTTTCCAATCTACAATTTGCAGCAAACCTAAAAAAATTAAAGAGTGCAGTGTCTTACTCGACCCACTTCAAGAAAAGGGGAGATGAACAGGCCTTAGCCTCATTGGAGGCTCAAATAGTTGATGCCTATGCTGATCCGGATTGGATCATTATATTATTTTCCATCTATGTTGATGCTTTTAGAGTGGAAAAAATTAGAGAAATCAGCTTGCAGGGTCATTTAAGTGGTAGGTCCCAATTTATAAAATTGGGGTTTGAAACCTTCTAGAGCCACTTTGAGGCATCAAACGACAATTTTTGGGGTCAAAACTCTTATCTTTAGTTGTGATCCCTTGACACTATTCTACACATTGAGACCTTTCCAACATGTGCAAAAATCGTGTCAATTGGAGCTCATATGCAAGAATTGTGCCTCCCACAAGTTGACCTACCGTGTTGACCACCATGGTACGAGTGGATACCACATCAACCCACATTACTCATGCATATGGGGCTAGCCATGTATGGGGTTTCAAGAAGATTCGAGAAGGTCCAAAACCTTATCACAATTGAGGGTGAGGAAGTTAAAACCCTACCCCTAGATGGCTATCGGGCAATGTTAAATACCGAGCCGCTAGGAGAAGGGGTTCCATTCTTTAGCATTGTATTTGTTCTATAGTTGAGCAAAGCACCTAGGAGTGGTATTGTGAGAGCATAACAGAGGAGGAGAGATTATGTAGCAGCCATACAGGCCACAATGTCAAAGGCAACTCCACAAAGAGTACCTCTTTCTTTGTACTTGCATTTTGAAGAAATGAGAGCAGAGCAGCCTCACCTTCTAGTTGGGTTTTCTCCCATATTGGGTTTCACAGGTTATATCTTGTGTTTATTTGTGGACGGTGTGTGAGTATTTATTTTTGTTATCTATTTTTCACAGTTCATCTATTTCATACATTTTAAGCAGAAAACTAGTAATTAAAGAATCTGGGATCTAAAGGAAGCTAACCTTCACAGTAAAGAATTTAGTATTTTATTAGATTTGTTGTGACGAACTGTCAAGAAGAATATCCACGGCAATTTACAAATAATATTGGTATCAGAGCGAGGTTTTCTTGGGGTATTTGTGGAAAGTTATAGGGATCCAAGAATCGGTTTAAGAAGAAAGTCCCAGAACCCTAGCCATGGCCGACGAGTCTACTCATAACGACCCTCAAGATCCAACAAAGGAGAGATTTGTGAGGCTGGAAGAGAAAGTCACTGACATATCTCGTAATATGTCCCTCCTCGTGGTGGCTCTAGCAAGCAAGCTCGGACAGTTCGAAGAAGTTGGAGGCTCAAACTTAGAGATTGGATCAAACGGGAAATTAGGGGATAACAAATAGCTAGAATTGAAAGAACCCGAGAAAGTGCAACCGAGTTCCAATAACATAAATCCTTCATAGTCTTTATTCAAGATGGAAGCAAAACTGGACATAAATCCATACCAAGGTGAGATCGATGCATTAAAATTGAATCATTGATTGCAGCAACTACAAGTTTATTTCAAGGTTCACCATATAGATGAAGAACAAAAGATATCAATTGCTAGACTTAAGTCAGAGGGCCATGCTATAACCTGGTGGGAAAGCCATACAAAAACACTTAGGCTAAAGGGTGATCCACCAATAACTAGGTGGGACGACTTCAAAACCCTCATCAAGTCTCGATTCTACCCTATCGGCTATGTAGAGGACCCATGGATATGATGGCACTACTTCAGGCAGAAGTAAGGGCGGAGTGTACAAGAGTACACCACCGAGTTCAGAAAGATGGCCATCATGATGGGTATCTCTCCCAAGAGCCCAGATGCACTCCTCAAGTATCTAGGGGGTCTACATAGCCATATACGAAAGCAAGAGATGTTTTTCAAGCCAAGGCCAATGGACGAGGTATGTGTACAGGAACGGTATCTGGAAAACCCACAATAAAGGGCAGCCAAGTGGTTCCAAGCAGAAAGAGCACCAAGAAGCTTCCAAGGAGGGGAAGAAGAAGTGGAAAGGGGGAAAGGACAAAAAGGTGACAACCACTGCACATCAATGAAAGGATCCTAGCAACCACTATGACCATTGCAATATTGATGGGCACTGAGGAAAAGTGTTGGAAACTATATCCAGAGTTAAACC
The DNA here is from genome assembly GCA_000966675.3 of Picea glauca. Lineage (NCBI taxonomy): Eukaryota > Viridiplantae > Streptophyta > Pinopsida > Pinales > Pinaceae > Picea > Picea glauca. Next base: position 4,982 of record JZKD02S0590076.1, on the reverse strand, counting down.
TAAAGAACCACAAGAACAATGCAAAGAAAAAGAATCTTCTAGCCACGGATTCGAGCAATCACGTGGAAAGTAGCTTTGATGTGGATGAGAAGATTGTTCGCACATCGGTGCAGAAGGAGGTGAATCTGAGTAGCCTTCATCACCAGGAAGAGGAGAAGACCAAACTCTTCCACATCAAGATCCAGGTTAAGAAGACCAAGATAGACGCATTGTTCGACTTAGGTTCATCGGCTAATCTCATAGCAGCAGATCTGGTCAGCAACCTTGGATTGGAGGTTTGCAATCATCCTAGCCCATATCCATTGGTATGGGTAAACAAGGATGCAGAGATCAAGGTAACGAAATTGTGTAAGATTAAATTTGTTGTAAGTGTTGATTTTATTGATGAAATGGAATTGGACATAGTACCCCTTAACATATGTGGAGTAGTGTTTGGAAGCCCCTACATGTATATGAGGGATGTAATCTTCATGTGTGGAGCTAACCAGTACCAATTAATCAAGGATGGGAAGTCCTACACCATCAACGTGCGTAAAGGAAAGTCAAAGATCTAACTGTAAGTGCCAACCAAGCCAAGAAGTTGATTAGTTCCAGTAAGAAATATTTTTTACTTTTCTTAAGAGAAAATCAGACTGAGGATGAGTCGATAAGAGTAAAGGAATCCCACTAAAGAGAAGAAGCATCAGTTGGTGGAGTTTCTACAGGCATATAGAGGTGTGTTCCAGGAACCTAAAAGACTACCACCCAAAAGGGAAGTGGAGCATGAAATACAATTATTGCCAGACTCCCCATTGTCGAATATTGGGTTGTATCGACAGTTTGTTCCGGAAGCAAATGAAGTGAAGAAGTAGTTGCAACAGTGGTTGGAGCAGGGTGTGATTCAACCAAGCACCTCACCTTGTGGGTCACCTATCAAAATTATGCCAAAGAAGGATGGGACTTGGCGAATGTGTATCGACTACAGAGTATTGATCAAGATTACACTAAAAAATTGGTACCCTCTACCCAGGATCAATGATCTGTTAGACCAGTTGCAACATGAAAAATATTTCACCACGTTGGATCTCTAATCCAGATACCACCAGGTACACGTCAAGGAAGAAGACACCCGTAAGACTGCCTTCAAGACAAGTCAAGGTTTGTATGAATGGTTGGTCATGCCATTTGGTTTATGTATTGCACCAACTACATTTATGAGACCGATGAATGTTGTATTACGCCCATATCTAGATTCATTTGCTATAGTCTATTTGGATGATATATTGGTTTATAGTGCTACCTAGGAGGAGCACATCTCACATCTCATGCACGTGTTAGAGACTCTAAAGAAGCATCAATTGTTGGCTAACCTCAAGAAATGTGAGTATTCTCAATAATATTTGGGGTATGTTATTGGTGGAGGGGAGCTCAAGATAGATCTTGCAATGATGGAGGCCATCATGAAATGGGCAGTTCCTACAAATGTTACTGAAGTTAGGAGTTTTGTTGGGGTAGCACAGTACTTGCAGAAGTTCAGAGCTTCATTGTCAGTGGTCGATGCACCACTTCACACCATAACGACTGGTAAGAGTTTCCAGTGGGGGAAGAATCAACAGAAGGCTTTCGATGAGATGAAAAGAAAGATCAGTCAAGCCACAATTCTCACATTACCATACTTGCAAAAGCCTTTCGAAGTGGAGATAGATGCAAGTGGGTATGCCATGGTAGCAGTTTTTATGCAAGGAGGAAGGCATGTATGCTATCATTCTGAAACATTTCATGGGGCAGTTCTCAACTACCCTACCTATGACAAGGAACTCTATGCCCTGGTTCAAGTTGTCAAGAAGTGAAAGCACTATCTGATGGGCAAGGAGACCATCATCCACACAAATCACCAATTGCTACAGTATTTGCAAACCCAGAGTAAACTACAACAAACCAGACATTACAAGTGGATGGGATTTTTGCAACAATTTCATCTAGTCATCAAGTATAAGAAGGGAAACAAAAATAGGTTGGAAGACATGTTTTCAAGGCCACCCACATCCAAGATTACGGCTTTGGGAACTTTAATGCACATGGAGCCTTTTACCCATGATGCATACAGAGAGGCATACACATAAGATGAGGACTTCAAGGAGGTGTTTCGGCAGCTACAGGGCCAAATTCATATAGAAGAAGGTGATAGCAAGGTTGACTATCATTTCCAGAAAAGTTTACACTACAAGTTCGACAAGCTCTATGTCCCTAAAGGTGAACGATTGTAGCTTATCAAAGAGGCTCACACCTCCAAGGTTGTGGGACATTTTGGTGTTGGGAAGACAGTTTCCAACTTACAGAGGTATGTATACCAACCTAGGATGCAAGAAGATGTACCATGCTATATTAGAGGATGTATACTTTGTTGTACCAACAAGACTAGTAATAGGAAGCAAGGTCTATAACATCACTTACATGTACCCACTCGACATTGGGAAAACATTTCCATGGATTTTCTGGGAGCTTTACCAACAACTAGGAAGGGACATGACTATCTATTTGTGGTAGTTGATAGATTCAACAAGATGTGCATTCTCATGCCTTGTGAAAAGACTATCAAAGGACAAGAAGCAACAAACATGTTCTTTGAACAGGTCTAGGTGCACTTTGGGATACCAAGGAGCATCATCTCAAATAGGGATACTAGATTTCTCAGTACCTTTTGGACTACATTGTGGGAGAAGATAGACACTAAGTTTAAGAGATCTACAACATTCCATCCACAAATAGATGGGCAGACAAAAGTAGTCAACATGACTTTGGTGCATCTTTTGAGGGGTTACAATAAGAAGCAAGAGTGAGGGAGGACCTCATAGGAGATGCATTGAGAGCAGAAAAATTTGTTGAGAAGATTAGGAAAATCCATTTGCAAGTACAGGAGATACTGAAGAAGCCACAGGAAAATTACAAGGCCAAACATGACCAACACAGAACTAAGAAGTCATTCAAAGTGGAGGACAGAGTTTGGTTACAACTGAACAGGGAAAGACTATAGGGTTCTGGTAAGAGGATCAAGGATTTGCAGTATGGACCTTTCGAGATGTTGGAGAAGGTGGGAGATAACACCTACAAACTCAGCCTACCCCCACATACATGCGCATTTACTTAGTAGTGAATGCGGAGAATCTCAAACTCTACGAACCTTCCATGTTGGATCAGGAGGAGGAGCAAGTCCTACCTTCCATAGAGGACTTAGCACCAGATGCTCAGGCAAAGTTGGCAGAGGACATCGTTTTGCAGAAGCAGTCCAAAACTACAAGACAAGGGCAGCATGACCATTGACAGATTGGGATGAAAGGACAACTTCCAAACAAAGCAAGGTGGTACTCCAGGGAAAAGGTAGCAGAAAAACTACCTCATCTCATTCAATAAAGCTTTTGGGGACCAAAAGCCTCCCTAAATGGGCGAGGTATGATCCAGGTTGGATCATTATATTATTTGTCATCTATCGCGATGCTTTCAAAGTGGAAAAAAATGGAGAAATCAGCTTGCAGGGTCATTTTAACTGTAGGTCCCAGTTTGGAAAATTAGGGTTTGAAACCTTTTGGAGCCATTTTGAGGCATCAAACAACATTTTGGGGGGTTAAAAATTTCCTAGCTTTAGCTATGACTCCTTGACACTATTCTACACATTGAGACCTTCCTAATGGTGCAAAAATTGTGTCAATCTGAGCTCGTATGCAAACGTTATGCCTCTCGCAAGTTGACCTACCATGTTCACCACCATGGTACGAGTGGATGCCATGCCAGCACACATTACTCATGCATATGGGGCTAGCCACATATGAAATTTCAAGAAGATTCTACAAGGTCTAAAACCTTATCACAATTGAGGGTTGAGGAAGTCAAAACCCTACCCCTAGATGGATATCGAGCTATGTTAAATATTGGGCTGCTAGAAGGAGAAGGGGTTCCATTCTTTAACATTGTATTTGTTCCATAGTTGAGCAGAGCACCTAGGAGTGGTATTCAGAGAGCATAACAGAGGAGAGATTTTGTAGCAGCCATACCGGCCACAGTGTCAAAGACAACTAACTCCACAGAGACTGCCTATTTCTTTGTATTTGCATTTTGAAGAAAAGAGAGTAGAGCGACCTCACCTTCTAGTTGGGTTTTCTCCCATATTGGGTTTCCCAGATTATATCTTATGTTTATTTGTGGATGGTGTGTGAGTATTTATTTATGTTCTCTATTTTTCATATTTCAACTATTTCATACATTTTAAGTAGAAAACTAGTAATTAAAGAATCTGAGATCTAAAGGAAGTTAACCTTCATAACAAAGATTTTAGTATTTTATTAGAATTTTATTAGATCTATTGTGACAAACTGTTGAGTGGAATATCCATGACAGTTTACAGATCATATGCCCATGACAGTGAAGGCACATTTGATGAATCAGTCGAGAATAGTCTAAGGGAGTTGGAGCAATATAAAAGGAAACTCTTAGAAGAAAAAGAAGCACAATGGAGGTTGAAGAACAGGGTCTTATGATTAGCTAATGGGTGTTGATTTTTCAATAAGCTAGGTTAAGCATGAAGTTCATTCCATTTTATCATTTAACTTAACCATAGACAATAATATTGCAGCAACCAAGATCACAAGAAGAAAACCCATGAACAAGAACACAACAAGTATCCTGGGAAACCCTTTTCAACAAGGAAAAAAACCCAGCCAAATCCTTTGCTATATTCTTCAAGAGAAAGACCTTCACCACCAAGAAAGACCTAGCACACAAGAGGTTGCTCAAACCCTAGAAGACTAGCGCCCAAGAGAGGTGTGCACCTTTTCCCAAGTAGATGTACTTGCTGAAATTTCCAAACTCACATGAAAGATATGTTTCCACAATGGGGAATCTTCCTTTACTTATATTAGACTTGTCCTATCAACAGAAGTGTCTATTGGCTCAACAGGGCCAACCTCTCTAAGTCACATTATAATTATTATTATTATTAATATTAACCA